>CAUYON010048846.1:0-11910 GCA_963573935.1 Arctocebus calabarensis
GTGCCTGTAGTCCCAGCTACTCGGGAGGCTGAGGCAAGAGAATCGCTTAAGCCCAAGAGCTGGAGGTTGCTGTGAGCAGTGTGACGCCATGGCACTCTACCCAGGGCGATAAAGTGAGACTCTGTCTCTACAAAAAAAAAAAACAATATGAACAAAAGGAATGCACATGGTATTTTGGCACCTGAGCAAGAGAAGATTGGAAGGGGATTAAAAAATAATAGTAGCTGTGCTTTAGTGGTGAGATTAAGGACTTTACTCTTAAAAGAAAGCAGCAGCTTTAAAATTAGACAGGTCTGAGCTGGTAGCTTAGTTCTATTTCTTTCTAGAAATGATCTTGACAAGTCGCTTAATGAGATTGGTTCCGCATCTGTAAAATGGGTACAGTAATTCCTGCTTTATGAGATTATTGTGAGGATGAATCAGCACTTCCTCCCTTCTCTTCCTCCTTTTTTCCTTCTCTCTCTCTCTCCCTCCCCTACATATTTTTCATTAATAGGGCATCACAATCCAGTTACCCACAAAGAATTCCACAGGTGAGTCATCCTTGGGTCAGCTTGAATCTCATTTGCTCTAGGGGAGGCGCTGTTCTATTTGTGCCCCAGGCAGAGCTGTGGGTGAGTCTGGGTCTGTTCAGGCCGGGGAGGCTCCCCAGGTCTGGCCCAAGCAAAGTCACAAGGACCTTAAAGATTGAGTCTGGGGGGTTGGGAGCCGTCCTGACTGATCCCACACACTGAACACATTCTTCTCCATGGCCTGGGCGCAGGCCATTCTTTAAAAAAAATATTATTTTTTTATTACAAATAAAAATTGTATATATTTATGGTGAACAACATGATGTTCAGAAATGTGTATACTTGTGAAATGGCTCAGCTGAGCTAATTATCATACACATTATCTCACATGCTTATCATTTTTGTGGTGAGAACACTTAAAAATCTATCCTTTTAGCAATTTTCAAGTCTAGAGTACATTCTTATTAATTATAGTCGCTGTGTTGTGCAATAAGTCACTTGAACTTATTCCTCCCAACTCAAACTTTGTACCCTTTGATCAGTATCTTCCCAATTCTCCAAAATCAGGGACTCTTTTCACTAGCAAGGTTGATATTGGTTCCCCAAGTCTGAGTCGGGTGCTGCTGGTGGGTGAAGAGGTGACAAGTGGCAAGAGGATATATACTTTTCATTTTAAGAGTGTAGCATTTTCAGACACGTTAAGAAAAAATGAAGTATTCACTATAATGGTACAACACAAGCAACATCCAATGGTTAAAGAGTGAGCTGGCATAAAGAGAAATGTTATGTCCCTGGACATGTCACACGTCAGGAAGGAGCAGGGGAATGACGAATACGTGGGGCCACTGCCCTCTCCTCTCATGTCCATCTTCTCACTCTGACTCAGCTCTGTTCTCTTCCAGAGTGTGCCTGTCTCCTTCCCACTGTAGCCGGAGAAGTCTGCCTGGAAGGAAGCCCAGAGTTTCACCCTTCACTGCAGGACAGTCATCTTAGAGAAAAGTCCAGACCTCTCCCTGGCAAGGCACCAAAGGCCTTCCTGGGTGGACTCTGGTCATCTTGCCAGCTTCCCTGTTACCCCTCGGTTCTTCCTGTACCCCTGGGCCTTCCAAACGCAGCTGGGTGGCTGGGTCACTGAGTTTCGGAATGTGCTATCTCCTCTCCCTATCATGTCCTTTCTCTGTTGTCTGGCTGAAGAACTCATACTCAACCTTTTCAGGGGGTCCCTTTCCTCTGTAAAGCTGATCCCTTTAGAAAGGGGGACCTGGCTTGGTGCCTGTGGCTCAATGGGCTAAGGCGCCAGCCATGTACACCTGAGCTGGTGGGTTCGAATCCAGCCTGGGCCCACCAAACAACAATGACGGCTGCAACCAAAAAAAAAATGGCCGGGCATTGTGGCAGGTGCCTGTAGTCCCAGCCACTTGGGAGGCGGAGGCAGGAGACTAGCTTGAGCCCAGGATGCCACAGCACTCTATCCAGGGTGACAGCTTGAGACTCTGTCTCAAAAAAAAGAAAGAAAGAAAGAAAGTGGGACCTTCCCCTCTGCCGTGAATCACACATTTAATTGAATCACATATTTAGTCACACATAACCCAGAGCCTCCCATTTCCTTGTCTGTCTCCTCCTTGCTAAGGTGGTCTCTTTGAAGGCCTGGAGCACGTCTCCTTTGGAACATGGATCCTGGAACCTTATACACTAGCAGGTACGTGACAAGTGCTGAATACTAATGAGAGTACAATAGTTACAGTCGTTGTTCATGAAGTGCTCTCTGTGTAGTATCCATTCCATCCTCCTAGTCACCCTAAGGGAAAGAAACTTTTGACACATCCTTTAGACCCAAAAGTGAACTGAGGCTCAGAGAGGTAACTCCTTTGCCACACAGTTGAGAAGTTTCGGTGCCAGGATTCGAACCCTGGCTGCCTGGCTTTTGTGCTAGGCCCTTAACTACCCACTACCCATGCACCTGAGTACACAGTTGACCCAGCAGTGGGGAGTACCAAGCGGGTCCCTGGTCAGGGAGTGCAGCATAGCTTCTTGCTGCAGAGCACCGGATCCTGGAGCTGCCCTTTCAGGTCCAGGTACAGCCGGAGGGGTGGAGAAGCAAGAGGAAGGAGAAAATAGAGTGGAGTCAGATGCCTGTGGAATTTCTGGGCTTTATTGAATTCTGGGAAGAGAAAAAAATGGCCATGCTCATTCCAAGTATGTTAAGGTAATAAGGAGTTCCTTATCCTTTACATGCAAAAATTCGAGGCAGCTGACACCTGTAAACAATAGGCCAAGCCTCAGGGAGGCCTAGATGCCCTGCGTGGGGCAGCTGGGCTGAGATGGGGCGATGCAAGAATGGAAGGGCAGACAGGACTGTCCTTGTAGCACCAGCATTTCCTGCAGGCAGTGTGTGGGCCCTGTCCCTGGAATGTGGTTGGGCCCCTCCTGTGTGGAAAGGAAGAAAGCCGGCTACCTCCCTCAGTCTCACCACGGTCTCCACTCCTTGTACCCTTTTTGCTTGGGAGCATCGGGCTGTCTGGCACAGCGTCACTGCTCAGCACCCTCTCCTCTGAGAGGCCCTTCTGGCTCAGAGCTCTGCAGAAGTACACTGGGATATAAAAGGCAATCAGCTTTCAGAACCCCCAGAATCCCTGTGCTCCCCCTTGTTTAGGACAGATCAGGTCAAGGCAATAAAGCAGAAGAGACCCAGGTAAGAAGTAAGGGCATGTTTGAGGCTCGGACAAGGAGGGGCAGGGATAACAACAGCTTGAGGCTTCTCATTCTCTGGAATGCTACTTATTCATACAATTCCAAACATCTGAGTTTAAAATGGAAAAGAGCAATCAATTAGCTCTGTCTATGCCTTTACACTCCCATGAATTCAGTCAACAAACCTTTGTTCATTCATCAAATGTATGCCCTGGGGCTGGATATGCTGTCAGGAGCTGAGTACTTGGAAGTCTCTGAGAATGTCCAGAGTGATGTTTCTCACTGGGGAGTGGAGCGGACAAGCCTGAGAATCAATGCTCATGCGGCCCACCCAGGACCTACCCTGCTCCAACCTGAGAATTACCCTTAGACTTTAGAGAAGGGGTCTGGGAATGAGGACTTTGACATGCTCCCCTGCTGACAGGAGCATGAATCTTTGGTCCAGATACAAAGGCCAGATGTGCCTACAGTCCTCTCTCCCCAGGAAGGTGTGCACATGGTTCCACTCTTTGGTTCATTCATTCCACTAGAATTGTTGAGCTTTTGCCAGGTGCCATGCCCTGTGCTAAGAGTGGGATTGAGGACTGCCCCTGCTCCCCTGGGGCTCTCAGAGGATGCCACTCCCCTCCTCTGAAGTGCTCCATTTCCTTCTCATAACAGCCAAAGTCTTCCCAGGGGGCCAGTGACCAGGCCCAGTACCTCCCTCTGCCCTGCTCCAGCTGCCTGGCTCCAGCCGGTTCCTCTGCAGGCTTGACTTCTCGCTCCTCTTTATGGAATGCTCGCCCCAGAGGTTCCCTCTGCTCATTCTGCTGTGGCTACAACCTGCCCCCTCACCCCAGCAATGCCCTACCTGACCTTCCTCGGCACTTAACACCTTCCACATTTCCTGTCATTTTCTTATTTATAATTCTGTTGTTTGTGGTCCTCTACCTCCAACCACTCACGTGGTGGAAGGCAAGCCCCTGGAGGGCAAGGTCTTTGCAAAAACCAGACAGCCCAAACAGCCAGAATAGTGCCCAACCTATTGTGGGTGCTTGGTAAATATTTGTTGAGTAAATTAAGCAAATAATAACAGAGATAAGTGTAAAATTACACTTGTTATAAGCACTGGCTGGAGAGCGAGTAAAGTTAACTCTGAGCTCTTCCCAGCTCAATGACTATAATTTTTTTTTTTTTCCGGTTTTTGGCCGGGGCTGGGTTTGAACCCGCCACCTCTGGCATGTGTGGATGGCGCCCTACTCCTTTGAGCCACAGGCGCCACCCTCATTGACTATAATTTTACTTTTGTTTTTCTTTGAAACATCAGTCAATGTTTATGAGTGTCCTGTGGGCCAAGACATTCTCTCTATTTTTGTTATCACTGTGTTTTTCCCATGGCCCCAGCCTCAGGAGAGGGGCATGTGTTGGAGTCAGAGCAGCCTGCTTGGTAGAGCCACAGCCCAGGCTCCCTGGCATCCCTGAGAGTGAGGCCAGCAGGGGATGGTTGGTGGCCAGTCACGTATTCAGTCAGCACGAGACACTGAGCCTGTTCAGAAGGCTGAGATAATGGAATTTCAGAACAATTGTAAAAATACCTAACATGCCAGCGGGGTATTAGACAGCAGATTCACAAGTTTCTGAGGCTTCTGACCTTTCACGGAAGCCAAGTGAGAGAGAATTCCAAAGAGAGAGTGTAATAGCACCTCAGGTACTTGGAGGAGGTGGTGCTTGTGTAGAAAGAGGGCCTAGTGACCTTGGAGAGCAAGTTCTAGATGCCATGATGGGCTGACCACAGTAACCTCACCCCCAGAATTCCACCAGAGATTGGAAAAGCCCCCTCTCTGAGGCCAAAGGACAACCATATCAAAGAATTAGACAATCAAAGACAGGATGTGCCCATCAGAGCCCCAGAGGCAGCCAGTCCTGTCCCAGCAGAGTGATCAGCAGCCCTAGTCCAGCCATCTGGATCCTTCGCTGTCCCAAGGTCCCAAGGAAGGGTTGGAGGAGCAGGTCACTGTGGTCTGATGCCCTCAGTCCAGACCCTTTCTTCCATCTCCACATCTCTCCCAGCCAGCTCTTGGCACCTGCCTGTTGGGGTGAAACTAAAGATCCAGCATCCTGGTCAGGGGAACCCTGAGGGCCAGTCCATGGCCTGGCTAGTGAGAGCCCCTTTCCCAAAGACCAGGGATAGGCTCCAGGCAAGCCGGCCAAGGAAAGCGTGTCATTCTCTAGAACAGGGAGGCCACCTGTCAGCATTTTCCTGAGGCCAGAGCAATTGCTTGGTGACCCAGAGCCACCACATTTCTTTAAAAGCACTGGGGCAGGTCCTGGTGAGCAGAAAGATGGTGGTGCAGATGGCTCAGCTGGTGTCTGCAGGGAGGATGGGAATGATGGGAATAGCCCCATGCATGATTGTCAGCTAGGGTAATGTGAGTCTGTCCACAGGACCCCACAGGGCAGCAGAGGTGACAGACAGCAAGACAAGGAGGCTATAGGGAGGGAGGTCCAGGCGGGAGGTGGCATGGGCTGCATCAGAGCCAGCACACCGCAGCAGGGGTGGAAACTGGAGCCCGCAGGGAAGAAGGAATGCTGGGACTCCCTTCTGCTGGGAATGAATCCAGACTGGAATTGCTTGTGGTTTTGATCGAGTCATCCCTGGCTCAAGCACCTTCAGTGGTTCTGATGTCCCCAGATCCAAGTCCAAATCCCTTGTCACTTCCAAGCCCTCCACCACCAGGACCGGTTTCCTTTCCCGGCTTCTCTCAGGCCTTGGCCACCGTGCCTCGCACTTCCCATCATGGTGGTTCCTTCCTTTGTGCCTTTACCCTTGCCCTTTGCCTTCTCCCACGTGTTCCTCAGGACAAAAATGCTACCACTTCCTGGAAACCCTCTCCAAACACGCTGGTGCCCTTGCTGACCCAGAGTGGCTCTTTTGTCTGGGAGTGTCCCTTCTTGAACCACAGACACATCAACACAGGTGATCCAGGCCTCAGGCAATGTGCATGGCATGGAGAAGTCTCTTGTACAGACTGGAGATCAGAGGAGGTTGCTTTCCACATTCTCTCTCACTCAAACTCATGTAAAACCTCCAGTTCAAGACCAATCCTCCCAAATACAAGGGGAGAGCAGAGAAGGACAGGGCTAACGTCAACATACAAGCAACGTAAAGCACAGAGGCTACCAAAATCTTATCTCTGACCCTCCAGTTCAGTTCAGCAGGCCCCAAAGGGGCTCTTTGGAGCCAGTAATTCTATCAGGGACTAATGGAGTCCACAGCCAAATGCATCTCCCCATGCTGTATGCCTCTCATCCACCAGCACATTAAAGGCTCTGAAAAGTCCTGCAGGAAAGTGCCTGTTTGAGTTTATCTAACCCAACACTTCCCAAGTTTATGTAACCAGGGAATCTATTATGTACATGTGTGATGCATGTATAACATTGCCCAGAGCTTTGGCATTGGACAGGCTTGAACCTCCTCAGTGCCTGATTTACCAAATGACTTCAGTCAAGTTCCCTAGCTCCTTCGAACCTCAGACACGTATTTGCAAAAGAGTTCCTTATGTGGTCAATGAAAGCACAGGTTTGGCTAAGGGTCCCAGAAGGGGAGATGCTCACAAAGGACACTCTGTGGTTCTAAGGGTGTAGTTATGAGTTAGAGCTCATGGGACTGCAGCAGTGAGCAGTTTGGAGGGCATTATTCTGGTTTGGGTATCCAGGAGCCCTGTGAGGAGCCATATTCCCCTACCCAGTCAATGGACATCTGACCAAAAAGCTCCCCTCCAGGCAGCAGGCATTTCCCAGGGTCCATGATCTCCTGGGAACCCTCTCTCTTGGCCTATCTTGTACCACCTGGCCCTCTACTCTGTAGCCATCTAGAATGTCTGCTGTCCCCTGCACTGCACCTTGTTCTCTGTCATCTTACCCTGGCCCATTCTCCTTCCAGAATCATTCCCATTGATTTAAAAGCCAATTTAATCTACAGGAGAGAGAGCTGAGAGCTGAGATGCACCCTCTGTGAGGTTTTCTGGCTCGCCCCAGATCATGAGTCTCTGTGTTCCTGTGGAACTCTGCTTCCTACTTCATGAATACCTGCTCCACGCATTGTCAGCTTTCTGCCATCTGCCTCCAGCTAACTTGAGCTCCTCCAAGCCAGAGCAGCTGCGCCATCTGTGTCCAGCCAGCATGGTATCAGAGGAGGTGCTGAAGGTCGTGCTGGGCATGTGGCTCCCTGTTCCCTCTTGGTCCCTCTGGATGTGTTCCTGGTGAGGAACTGAGGACTGCATCATTTTGCAAGTGAACATGACGAATCACCTGTCCCCAAGTCCCCAGATGCTGGGAGCACAGGGCAAGTGCTGTGGCTGCAGCTGCAGCTGGTCACATGGGGGGGACTGAGCGAGGGGTGGCAGGGTGCCTGTGCAAGGGATCCTCTCTGCCCCCACCCTCTGCATCTTTGTGGTTCCTGGCACCTGGGGCTGTGCAGATGTATGGTAGTGTGGACCTCACACGTGCCCAAGTTCCCAGGACCTCACCTGAGGAAGGTCCTGGGAACTTGGGCAACCCAGGCAGATGCTGAACTGGGCAGTGGCAGGGATGGGGAAGGACAGAGCTCAGAAGCACAGCACAGCCCAGACTGCTTGACAGGCGATGGTGGCGGGGCAGCCCCAGTAGCTGGTGAGGAGCCAGGACCCAGGGTGGCTCCCTTCCTGAGGTGGGATGTGGGCAGCAGCCCTGACGCAGGTACAGGTGAGGCAGGGCCCTAAATGTGGCCTTAGACCCTTCTAGCTTGGCCAGACCAGCCCAACGGGAAGCCAGGAGGAGGGAGAGGCTTACCAGCCAGGCCTGGTGCCGTGAGAACCCAAGGGGCTCCTGAAGAGGACCCATCCGGGTAAGGCCAGGCCTTGGTGGTCATGCTTCTTCCGGTGCCCATGGATTCTGGATCTGAGCAAGCCGGAGCCTGATCCCTCCTGTGGTCACTGCCCACCAGTGAATCTGCTGCAGTGGGTGCCCTGGAGTGCAGCTGCCCCTGGGCAACTTGCCTGCCCCTGCTCCTGGCTGTATCCTCCAACCCTCCTGGGGGCCATTGTTGGGAGCTCAAGGTCACAGCTGCCAAAGAAATACCACAGTGCAGAGCACTGTGGGCCTTGGAGTGGAGCGTAGTGGGGCAGACAAGGTGAGCCCATAATTCTTCCAAAAATGCTAATTTGACCGTGCCACTCTATGCTTACAACTCTTCCCTGGTGCCTGGTAGGCAATCAAGGCCAGCATTCAACTCTGGCTTCAGCCCACTTGGCTCTCTGGGAAGGTCTCGAGCCCCCTCCGGCTTCACCTCTCATTCCTCTCCACCTGGTGGATCACTTTCCATTTCCCTCTGTCCTGAGCACTTGTGTGCTTGGTTTGGGACACAAAGGTCGCCCTCGTATCCAGCCAAGTCCTGCTCACATTCCAATTGCTCTTTCAGAAGGGGAGTGACTCTGGAGCCCTACCCAAGCTGGAAGCCCTTCCCTGGCTATAGCCGCAGAGCTCCTGCCTCTCCTACTGAGGGAGCCCAGATGCAACACTCTTGACAAGTTACTGAGAATGTAACAGCCCCTGCCCAGAATTTCCTCTCAGACTCAGGCTTCTGTGTGCTCACCAGTCTGGCCACAGGGTCCACCCTGCTCTGTCAAGCACCAGCTTGCCCAGCCTGAGTCTGGGTCCTGGCCACCCTTCTCCTAAGGGTTTGCATGTGAGGCCTTGATCATGTGGGCATTAAGGAGTTATCCAGGCAATGCTAAGAGTTCTGAGTGATTCCCATTGGGACTCCCCTATGGGGGCTGGGGCCCCTGGGGCCCTACTTTCTGTCTTGGGTCCTCTTATCCGTGGGTTCCTCCCCTCCCCAGGGCCATCAGCCCCCTGCATCTCTGCCCTCCCTGATCTTGGCCTCCTCTGGGGGACACTCCTGGTGGACAGCTGGTCCTGCTTATCCCTTCCCTCTCCCTGAGTTTATCTCTGATCCCTTTTCTGAGATCCTGTCCTCTCATCTCTGGGGCTGTTCTGGCCCCCACTTCCCCTGCCAGCTCTCCCTAGGGTTCTCAAGTGGTCATTTATTCTCCAACAGCTCCCACTCCTGATGTCGGACCTGGGGCTGGGGCTGCTCTATGAGCAACCCAGGCCCTGACTTCAGGGCTCTCACAGCCTGGTGGGCGAATAATTTACAAAATCGTGTTGCCCATTAACTTCAGGGGGCAGAGCAAGGTGCTGTGGAGGTCGGGTAGGCAAACAGGGTTCTGTCTAGTGGAGCTTCTGGGAAGATGTATTTGAGCTTTTGCAGACTCCATGGCTGCTCACATCCTCCTAAGGGCCTCTGTGATGCTCGCTGATCTCCGATTGTAGCTTTGGGTACATATTCCTTGAACTGATCACCCGCTCTCGTGTCCCCATCATGGGCTCCATGTGGGCTGACCTCTTGGCTGCCCATGGACTGAAATCCTTCAGCCTGTTTTACTCAGCCCCCAGCACAGTACCTGTTACTCAGGGACAGCTTGAAGAAAGAAGGACTCTGACCTTTAGAAGGAGGCCATTCCTCTGGTCCTAGGCAGCTGAGTGGGGGGCTTCATGGAAGTCCTCCCCCTCTAAACTCTCTGCCTCCCTCTCATCTGAACCACAGGCCTCACCTCTTGTTACTGTTGCTTATTAAATTGTGACAGGTATCTTGTTGCTGGGGCAACCTCTTCCAGGCTCTCCTGGGAGCAGAAGGCAGGAAACCTACAGCAAAGCCAGCCCACCATGCCCGGCCCATGCCTGCTGCTGAGTGAGGATGTGTAGAGAGGCTGGCCTGCCCCCTGGTCCTGATGACAGAACCCAGGCATGAGGGTGCTAGAGGAGGCTCAGCTCCGTTCACCTGCTGAGCACCTCCAAGTAAGTCCCAAGTTGCAGGGTGAAGCCTATAGGTAGAAACTAAGTAATCACCCTAGCGCAGGCAGCAGTCCTACCAGTACCTGTGTCTCACTGCTGCACCTTCTTCCACAGGTGCAATAACCTGGATGCACCCAGCTCCTCAGCAAGCACCCATTCCCATCATGGCAGGTCCAACCCTGCTTCCTTCTCCACCAGACCCCAGCCCCAGAAATCGCCTCTGCTTCCCAGCTGGGCTGTGTCAGTCCACAGCCTGTGCCTTTGTACAAACTCCTAAGGCTTTGTCCAAAATATCCCCCGTGACCCTTCCCTCATCCTGCTTCCCACCAGGGAGACTCACCCACAGATCTAAGGCTCCAGGTAGGCCTCTCTTCCTAGGAGGCCTTTGCAAGCTCCTCAAAGCAAAGGGGACCAGACCTGTTCTGTGCTGTGACTGTGGCAGCTCCTATCACCCTGCCTGTTGTCTTCTCTGCCACTGTGACCTTTCTGAGGAAAGGGTTCTTGGCTTCTCTGTTGTATTGCTCAATAAACGCTGAACAAATCAACTGTCTTAGTCAGGACTGTTTTGGTTACGAGTTTAGGCACAAGAAACTTTCTTTGAAAAAGGTCCCATAATTGCAGGAAGAGAAGGAGGCTGAGGATATTTGTTGCTGGGGCAGCCTGCTCCAGGCTCAGCTCCAGAGACAGCTGGAATCAAGGACTAGCAGAGAACCAGAACTCACTTGCATCTTCTGCCCCTCCCCTGACTCCTCCCCATAGAAAAGGACTTGACCACCAAAGGCTTCAGAGCTTTCTGGTGCCAAATTCACAGAGTTTACATTCTCACACTGACAAATCCCAGGGAAGAATGCTGATTGACTCAACTTGAGCCAGTTGCCCACCCTTGGAGCAACCACTATGAGGAGGGTATCAAAGAAGATGGTTCCATTCAATGCTCAAGGTTAGAAAAGAGTGAAGAGTAGATCCTAGGAGAAGGAGATGCTGTTCTGGGCAGATAAAACAGTCAAACCCTACACAAGTGAACAAATGAAAACTGAGTGAGCCAAGAGCGACGTATGTCCTTACAGACGATGCTACAATCTCTGGAATGTTTGCGAATCATTCTCATTGGTTCTTACAAAAGCTCTATGAGTCCACATCTCACAGATAAGAAAAGAGGCTCAAAGTCACACAGTGAGTAAATGCAGCCAGAACTCCACCTCCAGATGGCACAGCAGATGTGTGTGCTTCTCCTCCCACTCCCACGTAAGTGGGGGCAGCTTGACCTCTCCTGAGCAGTCACTGGAGAAAAGGGAAAGTGTCCACCCTCAAGGGAGGAAAGGGACTCTGCCAAGGGTTAACTTCAAGCACATTTCTGCACCAACTCTCTCATTGGAAAATCTTGGGCTTCAGTCAGCACTGTACGTGAGAACATAGGATTTGAGATTATGCCATCCTTGCTTTAGGGTTAAACTATGATCCTTCGCAATGATTATTTTAACTTGTGACTAGAGTTGTAAGGGCCAAGGATATGGGGGTTATCATCCAGAAACACAGATGAGAGGGCCTTTGACCGGGACCTAGAGAGCCAGTGGGCAGCTCAGTTTTAACCTCCTCCTCTCTTCCACACACACAGGGTGGTTGGTGCTTTCTCCTATGCATTTATTCTAACACGTGGCACTTTCTTCAGTGCATTACAGTCAGCTGCTAGACTTACTTCTTTTTTTTTTTTTTTTTTTTTGTAGAGACAGAGTCTCACTTTATCGCCCTGGGTAGAGTGCCGTGGCGTCACACTGCTCACAGCAACCTCCAGCTCTTGGGCTTAAGCGATTCTCTTGCCTCAGCCTCCCTAGTA
>CAUYON010048847.1:0-14530 GCA_963573935.1 Arctocebus calabarensis
GGGGGGGGGGGGGGGGGGGGGGGAGGTTGGGGGGGTGTGGTGCCCACGTACCACGGGTGACGGGGGAGGCGGGTGTGGGGAGGGGGGGCCGGGGGGGTGGGGGGGGGGGGGTGGTTTATCCCGGGGGGGGGGGGGCGGGGATGAAGAATGGAGACTGTTGTTCCAACGTACCACAGATAACAGGGCAGAAAGATGAAAGGAATCTGTTCCCTAATGATGTTGCTGAGTCGCTGAATTAACCCAGCCTGGAGCTGCCTACCTTGGGGCTTTGGATTATTCAATTTAAAAGAGAAGGGCTGGTGGCATGCACCTGTAATCCCAGCTGCTCGGGAGGTTGAGGCAGGAGTGATTACCTGAGCTCAGGAGTTCAAAGCCAGCCTGGGCAACACAGCGAGACCCTGTCTCTGGAAAAGAAAAGAAAAAAATATGATTTTTTGGTACTAAAGTTATCAAAAGAAAAAAAAAACCTTATTGTGTAAGGCATTTAGAGGTTAGGTCTTCTGTTACCGCCTCCCCCAAATTGCTAACAAGTCTAAGATTTCCCATCTATAAAGTGGTAAAGCTGAGACTCTAGATCTGAGCCTCTTGCAATGCCTTTGTGTCTTGGGCCTTTGTTATGTTTCAGAGGATGTGATTTGACCTTCTGCTCTCCAATCCAGACCATAGGAAGCTTTGTCATGTGCAGGGCCTGGTCTGGTGAGGACTGCAAAGAGAAACACAGGCTCTGTGCTGTGCGGGATGGTGCTGCTGGAGCAGGGGCTCTGAAGCACCCGTAGCCCTGGGTGTGGCCTGGGGGGAGGGCTCAGTCTTGAGGCTGGGGGCAGTATCCTTTGGAAAGACTGATAACCCGCTGGAGAAAGGGCCCATGCATTGGCTTTTGTCCTAGGCTTTGTGTGATACCACATATGAAACCTTCTCACCTACATGTCTATTCTTATAGAATATGGGCTATCCAGAGCCATCTGCTCCATCCCCACCTCCACATAGACACGTACCTAACCATGCCAGACTGATCAACAGTTAGTCAAGGGTGGACAGCATTCCCACCAAAATAGAGGCTTCCCTGGGTCTCCCGTGAACAGAGGACCTAGAAGGATCTCAAAAGGTCCACCAACCATCTTCAATCATCTTCCCTACAGCCCATTCATGGAATTTGCTTGCAAAGCATCAATCTAATGGATTGGATTCTCCCCGTCTTTCCCCATGTTCTGAATGGCAGAGGCAGTACTAAGCAATCACCCCTCAGAAGATGGTATATCATATATATGCTAGGATTAGGTCAAATGCATATAACAAAAAAATGCAAAGTGCTAGTGGCTTAAGAAGGTAAAATTTATCCCTCTTCTGTGAAATAAATGCAGATATAGGCAGCCAAGGGAGATAAGAGCTCTACCACCTTTAGTCACCCAGGTTCCTTCTTTATTTCTGCCTGCCTGATCACAGCATTGTCTTCCATCCTCAAGGTAACTGCATAGTCCAAGATGGCTACCAGAGCTCCAACCATTGTGACCAGGATCGCAGGAAGGTAGAAAAGCAGAAAAGCAAAAAGGGAGTCCTTCCATCTCTTTCAGCTCCCTTTAAACATCTTCCCAAAAGTCCACTCAGCAGTTTCACTCACTTCTGTTGTCTAAGACATAGGAAGTTGAGATATACGCAGGTTAAAATCAGGATTTGATAGTCTCAAATAGGAAAGGAAGAATGAATGATGGGGAAGGCAAAAAGCAGGCTGCTGCAAGAAATTCAGCCTGCACCTCAGACCACACGTATTTGTTAGGCACCTAGTATACGGCAGGCGCAGGGCCAGGCGAGGCCATGCAGAGACAACCAACATGTGGGCCCTACTCTCAAGGAGCGGGCAGTCAACAGCTTAGAGGGAGCATAGGCAAAATGGCTCTTATGAGTTTGTATTTGGGTTTGGAAAAAAAATAGCCACCGTTGACAAAAAATTTGGAATTTTAGAGTTTCTTAATTAAAACATTTGATGTGCTGGTAACACCAGGACTGTGTTATGTTCTCATGGCTGCTTTTTCTAGGAGGTCTCATCTCCTGTTCCCTGTTCACTGCAGTCCCTGCCTTGCACCACCCGGGATGCCTGCTTCCTGGGACGCTGGACACATGTCAGATGTCTATGTGGACAGCAAGCTGACGCTGCTGAAACCACCCTCATAGAGGTGAACTCACTTGAACTCGTACCTCTCAGGGAGGAAAATGGCTCTGAAAGTAAAGAAGCAAAGCAGAGCCACACACCTTCCATAAACCCTACTCTCCTCTTTAATTTTTTTTTTTTTTTTTTGTAGAGACAGAGTCTCACTTTATCGCCCTTGGTAGAGTGCTGTGGCATCACACTGCTCACAGCAACCTCCAACTCCTGGGCTTAGGCGATTCTCTTGCTTCAGCCTCCCGAGTTCTCCTCTTTAATTTTAATACAGAGATTGAGGACGTGAAAATACCCTTTTTCAACTTCTTTCTTTCAGAAGACATCTCCTGTTCGTGGAGATGGGGAGGGGGTGCTGGAGGCAGGTATTTCTTCCTCCCTAACAGGCAACCCTGTGTCAGGCCAAAGGTGGCCCCATTCACTGAGACAAGAGCAGCTGTCGGGAGCTCCCCCAAATCTAGCAGGGCCTGCTCCCCACTGGCTCCCCTTGGAGCACAGGCTCCTCATTAGTGCTCAGCGCCTTCTCTGCAGGCTGCCCCCGGAAACCTTTCTCCCAAGCCCTGGGCTGGTAGGATCAGGCTGGAACCTTCTGTCTCGCTCCAGAGCATCCACCTGGCCCAGACGGCCCCAGACCCGGCATGTGCCGAAGCCCATTCTGGGTGGCCTCCCCTTCTGCCCAGCCCAAGGGCATCTTGCAGCTATAAATTGAGTAAATTGAAAATGTTACTGAGGGTTGGAGATAAAAGAGAGCTGGGTGTCTCCATGAATAAAACATGGGAGGGAGGCCATTTCTTGGAAAAATAGAGAGAATAAATTGTGGTGGATCAATTTTATCTAATTTCTTGGCTGAGCTTCTGACATGCAAATGAACGTGCTCATAATTTATGAGTGAGCAGTGGAGATTACCAGAGGGAAGGGACGCCTGCCGTTCTGCTGGGGAAAGGCAGGGCATGGCCAGGGATTTAGCCAAAGTCCAGTAGGCTTTTTCTCCTTAAAACCTGAAGATTTAGAAATCCTCTCAGAGAAGGCAAAAACCTGGGCACAGTAAATGCTAGATTCCTGGGCCAGCCTTGGGGCCTGTTCCTCCAGTCACCCACTCTCTGTCCCTGCCACAGTACTGGCCATCCCTGCCCACAGAATACATGGTCAGGCTGCCAGGCTTTGCTTGGCTGGTTTCCACTCTTCCAATTTCACCAGCCAGATTCTCTTTTGGCCTGTGGTTTCCAGCCTGAGTCTTACCTGCCAGGTCCCATCTGAAGTCACTCTTCTTTCTGTGCCCCAGAACCCTTTGAGGAATGGGACATTTGCCTCTTTTCTTAGAGGTAGCACATTGGCCCAATCCTGCCTAACCACCTGTTTTCTTTGGCCTGAGCAATAGCCATAAAATGCTAGCATATTAAAAGTTGGGACATTTCTCATGCACTTCAGGATTTCTGACTTCTACTGAAAGACCAGGACGTCCGTTTGCACGGGCTTGCACCGTCTTACACGGTTACATGGGTTTGTGTGTTTCACTGACAAGGATTGTCTAGAATCAGAGAAGCCATGGCCCTGGCGGCAGAACCTCGTGCCCTAATTTGACACAGGTCCTGCTCCTCCCTATCACCTCTCTGGCCCTGAAGCCAAATATACATTGCCATTGGTGATTGGGTTTGAGAGGTTGTTTTTCATATAGTGGAGTTAATGGGAAAGTGAAATATTTTTTCCCCCATAACTAACAAAAGAGGAAAATTTCAAGAGGGAGAGGGTGCCTTTTGCTTTGTCACTGAGAGTGCTGAATGACCCCCGTGGTGAGCTGTTGAAGGTGGCGGTTGTGGGGAAGGGGTGCGTTAGGCTGCATCCTTGCTGTGTTCCCCTCAGGGCCCTATGGGGGCTTAAGTCTATAGCCCTTGTCTTGCTGTTCCAAATTTCTGTTCTGGAAATGCAGTGATTCAGAGCTGGGGCAGCTTGGAGAAGGAGTGCAAATGGTCCAGGCCAGTCCCAGGGGTCACTCAGATCCTCCCTGGGAGGTATGCTGTCACTGAGAGCTTGTGTGTCCCCCCAGTCCTTGTGCTGAAGCCCTGACCCCTAGTGTGGCGGTATTTGGAGGTGGGTCTCTGAATGGCGATTAGGTTCCGGTGAGGCCTCGAGGGTAGGACCTTCAGCACCCTTCATGGTCGCCTCCTCATAAGAAGAAGAAGAGACACCAGAGTTTCATCCTTCCACCACAAAAAGACACAGCAAGAAGGGGCCACCTGCCACTGGGAAGAGAGCCCCCACAGAACCCAGCCATGCCGCGCCCTGATCTCGGGCGTCCAGCCTTCCAACCAGGAGAAGCACCTGCTGCGTAAGCAGCCGCCCATTCTGTGGTATCCTGTGATGGCAGACGCAGCTGACAAAGACAGGACCCCTGTAAGAGCCGCTCCTCCCACTTTATAAGTGAGGAGACCAAGGCGCGGAGTCTGCTGATTCTATGGAAAAGGCTGGATTTGAACCCATGTCTAGCTGGCGCCAAAGCCAAATGTCACTAGTGCCCTCTAGCCCTCTCTATATTCTCCTTTCTTGGTCTTCCAGGGTGATGAGTCTTGTAGTCAAAAGAACTTACTAAACCCCGGGACTGGCCACAGCTGTGTCCAGGGCACCACACAATCTGTACCCCTCTCCTTCCCTCCTGCTGTCCCTGTCTGTCTCACAGCCTGTCTAAAAAGCAGGAGCTTCGAGCTCAAAGCCCTGCAACACCTGCTGGAAGCCCAGTGACCTGCCTCTGGGCCTTTCCCTGCTCTTTCCTCTCCTGGCATTGCCTCCTTCCTACCACCAAGATCTCCGTCACCTCCTCAAGGGACCTCCCTGGTCACTTGTGACCCCCCCTCTCCACAGTATTACATCCCAGCCAGATGGAATCATCTTGTTTATTTTATTTGCTTTTGTAGGTATTGCCTGTCTCTCACCCCTGGGAATTAAGCTCCTCAAGGCCAGAGACCTACTCTTTAGCTGCTGTATCCCCATAGTTGGCACATAGTAGGTGCTCAATAATTACTGAAAGAATGAATGAAGAGTTGCATATACAAGTGTCTGACCCAGAGGAGCCTTCAGAGAAGAGGGGTGCTTAGAACAAGGTTCTGTGCCAGAGAAGCAAGGCAGAAAGGGAGGGGCGCTGACACAGGTGGTACGGGACCTTGCTACTAACCCCAAGGGGCATCTGTGCATAGAAACATTTGCAAGCCCACAGTGCAAGGACAGCAGTTATGACCCTGTGAGGCTGGCATGGGGGAGTCACCATCTGGGTGGACCCAGGGTGAGGCTGGGCCTGTCTCCTTCATCACTCTCAGGGCATCCTCATGGAAGCGGCATCTGGAATGTTGGATCTGGGAGGGAAACTGAGGCCCAGAGAGGCAAACATCTGGCCAGGTCACAGCAAATCCATGTGAACACTGTCGTTTTTGAGGCATCAGATAGATGAAAACAAATAGAGAAATGCCCAAGTAGCATTTTGAAAATTGTGATGTATTTGAAATTTTTGCATTGAACAAACTAACACTTGAATATGCCCAAAAATTATTATGCAATGCAGTCATGCTCTTCAGAAGAGAATCAGAGTATTTGGAGAAAGTGATCGATTCATATGCACCACAGGGTTGGTCAGGGACCAAATGGGTGCTGGTATAGGATGGACATTGTTTTCTTTACAGTGAGTCTTAGTGATTCTATACAGAGATCCCCTGGGAGACCCTTCAAAGCCTGAATTGTGCCAAAGGCACATGGCTACCCTGAGATAGACCGTCCAGGGTGTGGATCCTACTTGGGGTACCATAATCAATCCCTCTGAGATTCATTTTTTTGATCTAAAAAATGGGCACACCACTTTGTACTTCATGAGGCTGACTTGAGGCTGGATGTGTGTGGAGTGCTGCGTGCTGACTGTGGGGTTCATTGGCAGAGCTGGGGCCAGCCCCAAAGCACTTACTCTTTGCACGTCACTCCTCTGCCCCTATGTGCTCATCTCCTGGAAAGTTTCAGAACTCTTTGCTAAGAAGACCTATCCCTTGAAAGCAGAAATGGCATTTTTCTTCCCAAATCCATTCCTTGAGGGTAGAATTCAAAGAGAATTCTTACAATTTTCCATTATAAAATTTTATGTGCAATTACAAACAATGACCCATGGGCATTAATTGAGCAGATTGGGAGATTTTTCTCTTTTGAAATCACTGACTATTTTAAATCCTTCCAGACCAGGAGAAACTGGGCTGAGGAAGTGAGCTTCTAGAGGGCAGCCCAGGCAGTGACTCATTCTGCAGTTCTTGCTGCCTTTTGGATTCTCAAGGAAAACTGGCCACTCCTCACAGCAGAGGTGGAGGCTTGCTTCAGTGATGAGGCAATAGGTTCCTGACTTCTTCCAATATGCATGTGTGTTTGAATAGTGAATTTCTACTCAGTCAGCCTACCTGGGCATATAGTAAGTCTGCATTCATCCAACCATCCATCCACTCATCTATTCATCTAGCCATTCATTCATCCATTTATCTATCCATTCCATTCATCTAGACATCTAGACATCCATTGAACTGCCCATCCATTCATCCTTCTAACCAACCACCTATTCATCCATTCATCCATACATCTAGCCAACCATCCATTTATCTAACCATCCATCCATCCATCCATCCATCCATCCATCCATCCATCCATCCATCCATCCATCCAATCATTTAGCCATCCATCCATTCATCCTTCTAACCAACCATCTATTCATTCATCCATCTCTCTATCCTCCCATGTATCCAACAATCAATCCATTCATCAGCCAGCCAGCCAGCCAGCCAGCCAGCCAGTCAGCCAGCCAGCCAACCAACCATCCATTCATCTAACTATTCATCCATCCATCCACCCAACTAACCAGCCAGCCACCCAGTCACATAGCCATCTATTTCATTGGCCATCCAGTCATCCTTCTAAACAACCCTCTATTCTTTCATCCATCCATCCTTCCATCTAACTAAAATTCCATCCATCTATCTAACCAACCATTCATCTATCCATACATCTAGTCATCTGGCCATCTAGCCATCCATTTAACTATGTATCCATTCATCCTTCTAACCAACCATCTATTCATCCATACTTTCATCTATCCAACAATCCACCCATCCATCCATCCAGCCATCCAGCCAGCCAACCAGCCATCCGTTTCATTGTCTATCCATTCATCCTAACCAACCATTCATCCATCCTTCCAGCCATCCAACAAACCTTCCATCTGCCCATCCAACCAGCCAGCCATCCATCCGTCCATCCATCTATCCACCCACCTACCCACCCATCTAACCAAGCATTATTTGCTCATTACCTACTACATACCAAGCACTGGGCATAGAGACATGAACAAAGCAGACAAAAATGCCCACCCTCCCAGAACCAACATTTTAACAAGGGAGACAAAGACAGTAAACACAATAACTGAGACCATTATGCACAATGTTAGAAGGTAAAATGCTTTGTAGAGAAAGTAATTGGAGGTGGGGGATGGGATGGAGTGGAGATGGGGCTGCAAGTTACAAAGAGTGGTCTGAGCAGGCCTCCCTGGGAATGTGACATTTAAACAAAGATTGAGGGAGGTGAGGAAGCAAGCCAGGGGGAACCTGCGGTGGGAGTATCCCAGACAGAAGGAACGAGTGAGTGAAAAAGGCCCCATGGGAATCTGAGGTGGACTGGGCAGCGGAGCAAGGCCTGTTCACCTTTGTCAGGACTTTTGCTCTGAGAGAAATGGGAGTAATTGCAGGTTCCAAACAGGGAAGTGACATGTGCTAGTCTACTGTTTAAAAGACTGCTCTGTCTTCTGAGTTGGGTGAGAATAGAGCTGCTCTCTCCATGAGTGCTTGAAATGTGGCTTTTGGATTGAGATGCACTGTATATGTACAAACAGACTGGAGGTTGAAGGATTACTGTGAAGAAAAGAAGGTGAGGCCAGGGGGTGGCTGTGGCTCATCAAGTAGGGCACCACCCCATATACCGAAGGTGGTGGGTTCTAACCCGGCCTTGGCCGAACTGTAAAACAGAAAAATAGCTGGGCGTTGTGGCAGGTGCCTGTGGTTATTCCTTAGCTACTTGGGAGGCTGAGGCAAGAGAATCGCCTAAGCCCAGGAGTTGGAGGTTGCTGTGACGCCACGGCACTCTACTGAGGGCGATAAAACGCGACTCTGTCTCTATGAAAAAAAAAAAGAAAGAAAAAGGCCAGGTGAGGCCAGGCCTGGTGGCTCACATTTGTAATCCTAGCACTTTGGGAGGCCAAGGTGGGAGGATTGATTGAAGCCAGAGGTTCAAGACCAGTGTGAGCAAGAGGGAAACCCCGTCTCTATTAAACAATTAGCCAGGTGCTATGGTGTGCACCTGTGGTCCCAGCTACTTGGTGGGCAAAGGTGGGAGGATTGCTTGAGCCCAGGAGTATGTGGTTGCAGTGAGCTATGATGATGCCACTGCCCTCCAGCCTGGTGACAGAGGAAGACCCTCTTTCCCTCTCCATAAAAAAAAAAAAAAGAAGGTGAACTATCTCATTAATAATTTGAAACTATTGATTACATGTTGAAATGGTATTTGTGGTATATTTTGTTATAAATATATTGTTAAAATCATCCATTCCTTTTTATTTTTTCAAGTATGGCTACTAGAAAATTATAAATACTGTATACAGCTCATCTTATACTTCTAGAGCACAGTGCTGCTATTGACAGGGGAGGCCAAGGGCAGAAGCTGGGGACTGCAAGGAGGCCAAGGTCAGCCAGAGGTGATGGCTGCTAAACCAGGAACAGACATGGTTGGATTCTGGGTGTGTTATGCAGCTGCATTTGCCATGGTCGTGGGACCTCGCTTTGAGACACATGCGGACTAAGTGTATGGGACAGGCTCTGCCCATTGCTGTCATCTGTGGTGAGGAAAGTAAGAAGATAGACTGCTGGGGGTTGCAGAGGCCCTGTACCTAGGCTGCCAGGAGGCTGAGGCAGGAGGATGGCTTGAAGCCAGACAGTCACACATATGCACACGTGCACTCATTCATTGAGCTGCGGGCCAAGGGCGTGATCACTGGACAGTTTGCAAGTCCTACCAGTTTAAAAAATTAAATGAGGTAACATATATGAGATAAATAAACAACCTTAGAAGTGGGCCTGGGACAGGAAGCCCTGGGTCACTGCCTATCATCTGGGAGTCCTCCCCAGCCCCTCATTTAGTGAGGCTGTCTTCAGCTCCCCCACCTCCAGCTCGGCTCCAGCACCTGCTCTGCCCTGCTCGGCCCAGTGAGCCCCCTCACCCCCACACTGTACTCCTTTTGGGACATTGCTCACATGGTGACTTGGTGCTTGCTGGTGGCCCCCTTGCCTGTGAGTCCCTTGCTGGTGGGTGTGGCTCCTGGCTTTGGAACCTGCAACACAAGCTGTTTGCAAGAGTGTTTGTTGAATGGATGAATGAGCGCCCACTAATGGGCGAAAGGGAGCAGGTGCTTGCTCATTCCTTCCCCAGGCTGTGCAACTTTCAGTCTGACTGGGGAGAACAGGCAGGGTGGGAGGGAAGGCCTTGTCACCAACACCTGCTTTGCAGGCATGGCCACAGGATGTGCCAGTGGCAATGTTGGTAGCAGCCACTGCTGGGCTCAGTGCTAGCTGGTCAACTTCTATA
This sequence comes from Arctocebus calabarensis, assembly GCA_963573935.1. Classification (NCBI taxonomy): domain Eukaryota; kingdom Metazoa; phylum Chordata; class Mammalia; order Primates; family Lorisidae; genus Arctocebus; species Arctocebus calabarensis. The sequence continues at coordinate 9,800 of CAUYON010048847.1, forward strand.
ACTCGCCCCTCGAGGGGGTCACCTGACTGTCACCTGTATTAAAGATGTGGCTGCACAGGCACAGAGAGCTCCAGCCCCCTCTAGAGGCTGCATAGCAGAAGGAGCAGGATGGTAGCTGTTCCCCAGAGCCCAAGCTCTCCACCTTCACATTCCCTCATCTGTCTTGCTCAAGTAGAAATACGAGGAAGGAGGGAAGACAGTCCTTTCCAGTCTCCAGACACGTCCTTACCTCCAAATGCTGGGCTGTCAAATGTTTGGTCTTTAAATCAGAACTCCTTATCATCCCAGATACACATACAGCCCGATCTTCGGGATACATTCTCAGATCATACCTTTTTGTGAAAGAGGGAGCGATAGCAGTTAGCCCTAAGAAAGCACTTCCTGGCTACAGGTGATAAAATACCTTATTGGGCAGGTTAGATGTGGTCAGCCTGGACCCGGTGAGATCTGGAGTCCCTTGGACCAGAGTCTGAGTTGCCATAAGCTCCTGGCTCTTGAGACTCACCTTGGAAAAAGTGAAGCCAGCCAGGCACCAGGCCTCCTGACGCCTCTATTTCCCTCGGAGCAGCAGGAACCCAGGAGGCCCAGAGCACCCCCTGGGGAGAGCCTTGGCAAACTTTTCCAGGTGACTTTCCTGTGTCCTGAGGTTCCTCTAAGGACATGGCCTGTTGCTTTCCTGGCCTCAGACTCTGGTGGGTGCAGGGCCCTGGGGAGGGGCCTCTGGGTGATTGGAGCTGGGGAACTCCCCAGTGAACCATCCCTCCCACAGGGCCACTTCCAGGAGGGTCCTGACCCCAGAGTCTCACTTTCCAGTTCCTTCCCTCCGAGACCTGTCCCCTCTTGGGCTGGGGCACAGGTTGCTGAGCAGAGGCAACCAAAGACCTAAGGGACCAGGAGGAGCTGGAGAAAGCCCTAAGCACACAGTTCTCCTGTGGCCTGGTTGCCAGGGCCCCCTACTCTGAGACTGGAGGGGCCTCCCCTGGGCATGTGAGAGGTCTTGGGTGGAAAATGAAGTGTGCAAGTGGTTAACAACGGCACAGGAGCTGCGAGAAGCAGTGCACAAGAGCCTCGGAACGCTTGTGTAGTTATCAGGGTTTCCAAGCTCTCCCTGGGGACATTCTGGTGCAGAGAAGAAGCTCTGGTCCTTTGCTCATCCTCCTCTTCTTGGTGGTTGTACCAAATGAAACATAATCACTTATTCCTTCAGCATGGATGAGCTGAGCACCAACTCTGCACCAGGTACTGGGCACTATGAACAGGCTAGACAAAGTCCCTGGCCTTGAGGAGCTGACAGCCAGTGAGCAGATAAAAAATTAATAGAATGTGGTCCAGTAGTGACGGGGGTGCCTGCTGAATGGAAAGAGACGATGTGGGGAATATTCAACCAGGCAATCAGAAGCGGCTCTCTGAGGGGGAGACATTTCCTCTGAGGCTTGATGGGTGGACTGAGGCTCTGTGCAGGGGTGAAACCCCGGGGCAGGAGGTGATGGGTGGAGGTCCAGGAAAGGAAAATGGCCAGAGCGTCCTGCTCATGTTGGATTGTATTCTAATTGTCAGAGAGGCTACTGGAAATTTTAGCAGGGAATAGAAGTGACCAGGTCTGCTTTTGGGAAACATTACTCTGGAGGCAACATGGGGAGCAGGATGGGAGTCTTCTAGGTAACAAAAAGGACACGTGTCCTACAGAGGCATTTGCAACTGGGGTCTACTCTGCATTTTGATTAGCCATCTGTGGCCACTGTGTGGTTAGAAGAGGGTTCAAGGTGATCGTGAATAAATAAATATATTTATTTATTAGAATATATTTATAATATGTATTTATATATAATATAGAGAATATAGTATAAATATATATAATATATATAATTTATATATATAATATATATATTTCTTCTCTATATATTTATATAGAAGTTCTGCTTTCTGGAATGTGAAACAAGAAGGAACCCAAGTTCAACCCTGGCCCAGGAAGGTGAGGCCAAGGCCAGCAGCTGGTCAGTGGGCACCACAACCCACTGCCAAGGCAAAGCCCAGGAAGCTGGTCTCCCCGTAGCCCCTCAGAGCAGAAGGTGAGCATTCAGCCAGAGCCAGTACAGGGTGCGAACTGGGGCTTGTTGCTACCACCCTCTCTGAGGGATGCAGTTGGGGAAACAGATTGTTCTGGGCTCTGCATGGTCACAGGTCCCATGTTTCATCACCAGTGGGCAAGTAATACCTAGTTTTGAGTTCCCCAGGGAAGACTTCAAGTTAGTTCTGGTGAAGGACAGAGAAATTGTTGGAGCTGGAAAAGGTTGAGAAAGGCAGAGGGGTAAGCCAGGCCTCTCCTTCCCAAATGCTCTGGGTAAATAGGAGCAGAGTAACAAGCATGCGCGAAGGGGCCCTCACCTTTGCTTACGGTTCTAACTGCAGGCTTCTGCATTCAGGAGGCAGGATGGTTCTCCCGCGGTGGGAATTTCAAGGGATCGTGAAGTCTACCAGCCCTGGAAGCTTCTAGCTGGGGAGAGCTGAGGGTCAGTTCGTGGCCTTCGGGCAGCATGGAGGTGAAGAGCTTAGATGCTGAGCCAGGCTCCCCTGTGTTCAGATCCCTCTGAGCTGCATCTCAGAGGCAGGGCTCAAAGCCAAGTGCGTGTTTGGAGGTGACCTCAAAGAACCCTGGAAATGCTGAAAGGATGGGCAGGACACCAGTAATGAGTCTGCTTCTGAGCAGATCTCTACCTCACAGGTTACAGGTCACCTGAAGCCCAGTGTCCCCAGGTAGACGGTGAAGCCAAGGCATCTCCGTGCAGGCTCTCACCACCATGGGTGGAGGGCAGTTATCTCCCCAAAGCACTCAGGCCCGACATGCACACAGGCAGAGTCAGCTTTGCTCAACAGAAAAAGGCCTTAGCAGAAAGATGGACGTGCCGGTGGTGGGGAGAGAGGGCTTCCAGCACTGACCCGGAAAGGGGGCACTGACATGGAGCCCCACTGTGTCTGCAGCAGCCAGTTACGGAACCCAAGCCTCCATGGCTCCCTCTGCAAACTGGGATAGTAAGAGCTACCTCACTTTAAGAAACTAGGTAAGGGCTCGGCACCCATAGCACAGTGGTTACAGTGCCAGCCACATACACCAAGGCTCAGTAAAACAATTTTGAACCTGGCCTTGGCCAGCTAAACAACAATGACAACTGCAATAGAAAAATAGCTGGGCGTTGTGGTGGACACCTGTAGTCCTAGCTACTTGGGAGGCTGAGGCAAGAGAATCGCTTAAGCCCAAGAGTTGTAGGTTGCTGTGAGCGGTGACACCACAGCACTCTACCAAGAGCGACATAGTGAGACTCTGTCTCAAAAAGAAAAGAAAATAGGTAAGAAGACTTATCTCACAGGGCGACTGCGAGATTGAATGAGAGAATGCTCCTAAATGCCTCGTTCAGGCGGGTTCTACAACAGGTGCCCCAGGTGCCGAGCTTCAGCCCTGGGCCTATAGGTCAGGACTCCCCAGTGAACACAGCTGACGTGCCTGGTATCCCATGGGGTCTAGACTCACAAGGAACCAGGAGTCAGTGATGACAAGTGTGACAGGGCGAGCAGCGTGCAGGGGATGGAAAACCAGGGGTGGCATCCAGCATACCATGGGACGGTGGCTCCCATGACACCGACATGGCCACTTTCTTTGGGTGTGGCCAGGGTGCTGCTTTGGAAACACTAGAATGGTCCCCAGTGCAGGGCAAGTGACATCGTGAGAGGGTGTGAGGCCCAGGGAGGGAGGAGGAGCTGTGGTTCCATGTCACACCTACTCCAGGAGATAGTCTCTCTGATACAATGACCATTTCTCTTCATTTCTCTCTCTACCTCATATCAGCAGAGGTGGGCTCATATGTGAAAAGAGTGGGGATGGAATTCCACTGTTGTCACCGGCTCCTCAGCAGCCCCATCTCGGGCACCAGCCCCTGGCTTTCCGCTGGCACCTGGAGCTCACTGCCTCTGTGCCGCAGGCCACCAGGGAGAGGAGTCAGCCCTCCTTGGAGCAGCTCCCAGGCCACCGCATCATTCCTTGGGTGGGACAACCCTGGCACTCGGCTCCAGGGCTCCCAGCAGCACAGGGCTCCAGCTGCCCACAGCAGTCACAGGTCACTGATAGGTCCTTCCTTCCCTGCCCTGCCCTGCCCTGCCCAGAGTGTCTTCCCTCCCTTCCTCCCCCTGGCCAATCCACGGGTCTGTCTGCAGAACTCCCTGACACCTTGCCCGGCAGCTGGTCCCTTCTTCTCTAAGCTCCCCTGACAATTTCTCAAACCTTCTTTGTCACAGATGGATGCCAACTATACTATTTACTCACTTGGCATTTTTATTTAAATCAGTGTTTTAATCGGCTCACATTTTTTATTGTGATTAAATAGATATAGCATATTTTTACCATTTTAACCATTTTTAAACATAGAACTCAGCTACACTAAGTTATGCAACCATCACCACTACATATCAGTGGAATTTTCCCGGCATCCCAACAGAAATTCTGTACTCCTTAAACACTGGGTTCCCCATTCTCCCTCCCTCTGGCACCTGGAACCTCGTGGTTTTTTTGTTTTTTTTTTGAGACAGAGCCTCAAGCTGTCACCCTGGATAGAGTGCTGTAGCATCACAGCTCAGAGCAACCTCCAATTCCTGGGCTCAAGCCAGTCTCCTGCCTCCGCCTCCCAAGTAGCTGGGAGTACAGGCGCCTGCCACAATGCCCGGCCATTTTTTGGTTGCAGC
>CAUYON010048853.1:0-21875 GCA_963573935.1 Arctocebus calabarensis
TGGCGGGCGCCTGTAGTCCCAGCTACTTGGGAGGCAGAGGCAAGAGACTCGCTTGAGCCCAGGAATTGGAGGTTGCTGTGAGCTGTGATGCCACAGCACTCTATCCAGGGTGACAGCTTGAGGCTCTGTCTCAAAAAAAAAACCAAAACAGTCAGAAACTTTGGTTTTACCATCCACCTTCCATTTTCTAATTTGTTCAACTTTTTTGATCACTTTTTGAAACTTGGGTTGTTTATCCACTATAATTGAGTCATGAGCATTATTTCTTCTTTACTACTCTGTCATTTATCATTCACATGTCTGGCATATATTTATCAGTTCACGTCTTGCCTTTTCCTTTTCTTGCAGTTTTTGGCCGGAGCTGGGTTTGAACTCGCCACCTCCGACATATGGGGCCTACTCCTTTGAACCACAGGCGCTGCCCACCTTTCCCTTTTCTTTCAAAGACCGAAAGTTTTCATTTTGATGAAGTCTAATTTATTGCTGTTTTTCTTTTCTACATTGTGCTTTTTATGTGCCATCTATGAAATTTTAGCTTAACCCAAGATCTTCAAGATTGTCTCTATTTTCTGCTAGATGTTTTAGTTTTAGCCCTCACATTCATAGCTATAACCCATTTTTGAGTTAATTTTTGTTTATTTGATTTGCACAAAACTTTTATTTGTGCATTTATATTTCCTTGGTTGTAAAATCTCAAAGTATATTATTATAAGAACAATAATGTATAATCTCAAAGTATATTACTATAAGTACAATAACTAGGGGGAGCGTAACAGAGTCTTAGTAAATGCACTTCCAGCCTGGCAGAGCAGGCATTCAGCATCCAGGCGAGGCCGCCCCCTCACCTACAGTCAGCAGCACGGTGGGCCTTAATGTGTCAGCTTACTGAGAGAATGAGGAGTTTGGCAAATCTGGTGTGTAAGTGAACAGAAGGTGGTTTAACAAAACATCCACCAGATAAGACAAGTGAGTTCATAGGTCAATTATGGGCTTGCCAAACAATTACCAAATTGTGTCTTTATTGGGGGATGTCATAATTTCAGAAAAACTGACAAACTAGAACAAACTATTTACAAACTTCTCTGCAGAGTTTTGTGATTCAATGGAAGTAACATATAGGAGAAGAATAACTTCTGTAAATTCTTAGTTGAAATGGACCCCTGCTATAAAAGACAAATAAATAAGAGAATAACAGAAGTTTATAAACATGTATATTTCAATCCAGGCACAGTGGGTAATCCTAGGACTCTAGGAGACCAAGGTGGGTGGTTTGCTTGAGTTCAGGAGTTGGAGACCAGCCTAAGCAAGAGAGAAACCCCATCTCTACTTTAAACAATAAAAAACAAAACATAAAAACAAACAAGCAAAAAAAAATTAGCTGGGCATTGTGGTGGGCACCTGTAATACCAGCTACTTGAGAGATTGAAGCAAGAAGATTGCTTGAGCCCAAGCATTTGAGGTTGCTGTGAGCTATGATGCCACAGCACTCTACTAAGGGTGACAGAGTGAGAATTTGTCTCAAAAAATATATAAAAAAAAATATTTCATATGTATGAGATACCCAGAGAAAGAGTAGTTCTCACAGAGGTGGCTTTGAAATCCAGTGTATATGATCTTTGACCAAAAAAAGCACATTTTTAGAAAAACAGCAAGATGAAGAAAAAGTACTTTGAGTCTCTGTGGATGCAGCAGCTCAACATAAGTAACTAGCAGATAAAGGCTGGTGAGTAAAGCTTGTAAACGTGGATTCCTAAGGTACTATCTCTAGGATACTAAGGGTCCAAAGTTGTTTCCACATCTGTAATCTCAGCACTAAGAGGCTAAGGTGGGTAGGTCACTTGAAGCCAGGAGTTCAAGACTAGCATAGACCACATGAGCAAGACCTCATTAATGAAAAAAAAAAATCTTTTTGTTTAAATTAACCAGGCATAGCAGGGTATGCCTACAGTTACCAGGGAGGCCAAGGAGAGAGGATAACTTGAGCCCTGGAATTTGAGGTGAGGCTCCAGTGGGCTATGATGGTGTCACTATATTCTAGCCTGGGAAACAGAACAAGGCACTGTCTATAAACAAGTGAATGAATGAATGAATGAATAAAGTTGTCTTCAATGGTTTACCATTGTTCTCCCTGGTAGAACCGGTGGGTGAGCAAAACTCCTTTGGCCTTTGTAAATCCACATATCCTGCTTTTAGGCAAAGAGAGGGAAAGTGAAGCGCTTTCTTGCATTTGCTTTTTCTTAATTGTCTTTGGCTCAACAATCCTCCATATCTGGGGGAGGCATATTCTGGTCTCCCACATACCCCACTAACACTCGCGTGAAAGGAGCTGTTGTTAGGTTTTTGTTTTCTATTTTGCATAGATTTGTTTTTCTTTTGGAGCTATGAAGCTTATTAGAAAGGAGTCAAGGTTGGCGATAATGCTTGAATGCATAGAGGAATGTTTGGACATGAGATAGAGGGTAACACATATGAAAGATGGCACTGGCTGTGAGTCAAAACCGCTTCCCCTTCTTTCTTGCTACCTGAACTGTGTGGTACTGACCCTGTACGGCAGTCACTATGTGCTGCACGGCTGTAAGAGCGGCCAGCTCAGAGCCCCAGGGCTCAGCCCAGCCTTCTTGAACCTACCTCTATTCTGGCATTTCTCGGAGTTTCCATTTTTACTTATTTGGTCTTCCTAGCAGCCAAGGAAGGTTGACGGGTCAATGAGTAAATAGTGACAAAGTATGTGACATCATAAGGAGATCCTGTAGTTGTTTAAAGTTCATTCATAAATAGCTTCACCAGGTTGATTTACATGTAAACATCTCCAGTTTCTTTGGAAGTCAGTTCACCAGCATTCTCAGTTTTATCTTTTATTTTTTTTTAGAATAACTCACTTTGTCACGCTCAGTAGAGTGCCGTGGCGTCACAACTCAAAGCAACTCTTGGGCTCTTAGGCTTAGGCAATTCTCTTGCCTCAGCCTGCTGAGTAGCTGGGACTACAAGCACCCTCCACAACACCCAGCTATTTTTTGTTGCAGTTTGGCCAGGGCTGGATTTGAACCTGCCACTCTCAGTATATGGGGCGGCCCCCCTACTCACTGAGCCACCGGTGCTGCCACGCATTCTCAGTTTTAATGTCAAGATGGAGCGAACTTGTTTGGTTCCCCTAAGCAAAATTTCTCTCTGTCAAAATGAATTTAGAATATTGTGTTATTTTACCCTTAAAATATTTTTAAACTTAATGGTGAATGGTGATTGAAGAAAAACCTTCTTATTTGATCTGTTTTAATTGATTCAGAAGTCTCACTCTATGGTTTAGATATACGTAATCTTAGAATACAATCAGTTTGGCTTAATATTAATTTAGACTATGCTGAGAACATGATCTTTGTTGTTAAAAGAATCAGCGTAATTTACTCTTTGAACTGATAATTTTTTCTTTCTTTTTTTTTTTTGCAGTTTTTGGTAGGGGCAGTTTTGAACCCACCACCTCCGGTATCTGGGGCTAGCTCCCTACTCCTTTGAGCCACAGGTGCCTCCTGTGCACTGATAAATTTAATTATCAGTCTCTTTAAATTTCCTTTGGAAGCATCCTTTCAACACCAAACCACAAAACCCAGAACTGGTATTTTGACTAAGCTAAAATGTAGTGATTGGTAGGCACAAAATTAAAAAAAAAAAAAAAGAAAAGAAAACAGTTTAAAATGCCATTCCAGATAAACTTAAGAATATATTAAAATATAATGGAAAAATGTAATGAAGAAGCGAAACCTACCTCAACGCCACCATCGGAGGCACGGCTGCAGCAGGAATCAGCGCATTTCCACAGAAGTGGAGACTGGGGTTTGGGAGGGCCGACTAACCTAGATTACCAAATCCACGTGTCCTAACTTCCAGTCCCCTATTGGTGGTTTTCATTAAATTGCTTCTAGGCAGATGATCATATCTGCTATGGCCATCTTTATGATGTCAATAGCCAGTCATCATTATTAAGATGATCAAAATAATTAGGGTGTGTAACCCTTCTGGTCCATTCACCTCAACCTTGGCATAACTGCTGTGCCTTTTAGGCTTGGTGGTATGAGCATAAACCCATCGAACTTTTCAGTTTTCTTTTTCAGTCTGGGAAACGAAGTCATAGATCTTAAACTGGTATATAGCATTGATAAGTGTGGGCAAGTTTTCCCTTTGATCGCTGAAGGTTTGATGAGAAATAGCTGGCAGAAGTCAGATTCTAGATGAAAACGCAGACAAAATTCTATTTTAATGTGCATAGCACAGAAGTAATGCAGGGCAGCGCTAAACCCAGTGGGGTACAGAAGCGTGTATATCCTTTCTCATAAGGGAGAAATGTCTTAAAGAGCTGGAGGTGAGAAGAGACTGCACAGGAGTAGAGCTTGTCTTATCATGCAGGTAAGCGAGGCCTCCAGGTAATCATTCGAGCAACCCTCAGAAGAATGGATGAACGTCTGAAGCCAGGTGCAATAGCACACACCTGGAGCCGCTGAAGGGCCCAAAGTAAGAAGGCCGCCTGAGCCCAGGACCGCAGGACGCAGCCCACGGGAGCACCAGCGAGTAGTCACCGCATCCAGCCTGGATAACACGGGAAGACACCAGTCTCTTAAAAAAATAAACACAAAAATTTGTCTGGATATGACAACCTTCTCCAGAGGTTGATCCTTCTGGTTATTTGAGATCATCAGGGGGGAGATTCAGGACACCTGCATTTGAAAAGAAGGTTTCTTGGTCAAACAAGGAAATTCCATAGAGAGTCCCTCCCTGCGCTTGGGACTGCGAAAGGGGAGCGGGAAAGGGGCAAGGGGAATTGGAGAGACACAAAGTCAGAGAGGTCTTGGTTCTGGGGCAGTTCTAAGGCCTCTCAGCATGTCAAAGGGCAGGCTTTGGAGTATCGCTTTTTTTTTTTTTTTGAGACACGGTCTTGCGGTCTTGCTCAGTTGCCGTGGGGTAAAGTGCTATGGCATGGTAGCTCACACAACCTCAAACTCTTGGGCTCAAGAGATCTTGTCTCAGCCTCCTCAGAAGCTAAGACTACAGGTGCCTGCCACAATACCCAGGTAGTTTTTATTTATTTTTCTCTATTTTTAGTGGAGACAGGGTCTTGCTTTGTTCAGGCTGGTCTAGAACGCCTGAGTTCAGACGATCCACCCACCTCAGCCTCCCAGAGTGTTAGCATTACAGGCATGAGCCACTGCACCCCCACTCTGAAATACCACTTTCTGAGTCCTGAAATAAAGTAATCAAAGAATGAGGGAATCTCACATTCAGAAAGCACCGGCGGGTAACAAAGTGCTTCCTCGCTTTGCACATAAGAGAACTCACTTGTTAAACTGAGATGCAAAGTCAAACTAGAAACCAGTTCTGTGTCCAAACCAAGTGCTCTTTTCCTATTTTATCTTTTTACAGACGACGTAAGAAATGACTGGCCTTCTATAATGGGCATACTCATGTCCAGAAAGCAAATGAGTGAAAGCCAAATATTTTTCTCCTCTATCATTATTCCAATACTTGAAGAAAAAAAAATGTAAGGTAGGGAAGTTTAAACATTTATGGTTGGACGTAATTTACAACAAACATATACTGAGCCCCCAGTATTTATCACACAATGTTAGGTATGAGGGGGACAAATGTGCTGCTGGGAATAATTTAAACTGTGAACTAATGTAGAGTGTTCAAGAGAAAACTCACAGATTAGAGCCCATAAATCCCTGGATATCGCTAGATAAAGGCCAAATTAAAGACTCAAAAATGCTCAGTTAAAAGGAAGCGTCCCAATCACCTACTTCAATAACCACCTCTTCCAGACAAGGAAACCTAGTTAAAGTGACAGGACACAGTGAGAGGTTTGGGGAGTTTTTTTGGAGACGTAAGCAACCGAGAACCTCCCAGTGATTGGACTTGACTACAGCAAGTAAACATAAAACACCAAAGAAACCTCTAATTTTCATCCCCTCAACATGGCAATCTCTGGTTCTCCCAGTACACGGGCACACACATACCCACGCACACCCTTTCTTGCCAGTGCAAAACGATGAATAATGGATTCCACATGGTCGATACCAGCAATCTAAGGCAGCTGATGTTATGTAATGATCAGTCAAAGGTGGAGGATTTACAATTTTCAGAAAAATGATGGGTTGATACAGTCCTTAGGATAGCTCAAGATAGCACTTTTGACGGTTACGCAGGATATTCTGAGCTGGAAATTTTAAAAGGTGTTATTTCCAAAGGGTATTAGCATAGCAGGCACAAACCACCTTCAGGAGACGCAATTAGCAAGGGAGTATTTTGCTATCAGCTCACTTTATTCATATCCAAGCATTTCCCCATAATTTGAAACAATCTCAACTATCTGTCATTAACTCCTTCTGCAAGAAATAGAATAACCCATTAATGAGCACTGCTGCTCAAAGGGAAATCTGTATTTCTTAAATCAGATTTAAGAACCCTGTCAGGCACAGCACCCAAGCAGAAAAGCTGCTGTTAGCAACGGGGGCATCCACTCACCTTCGTGAATGGCGAATAACCAAGGCATGCAAATAAAGTACTGGTCCACTAAGCTGCTTTTTGAAAAAAAGAAGTATACAGAAGGATAAAGGAGAATGAAGATGAGGAGAAAACCAGATCTAAAAGGACCTGTGATGATGTCCGCACCGTTAAACCACAGCACCGACTGGCCTCACTTCGTTTCTCACTAACTCTGCTCACTTAGTCTGGCTGCTCCGGGCCAGGACAGTCCTGGCTGCAAATGTTAATTGCATCAATCACATTTGAGTATTTCAATGAATTAAAACTTTTGAGGATTTGTTTGCAAAATTTAAAAGAATAAAACCTCCTCTCTGAAGGTTTAACTAATAAGAATAAGTATGAGAGTATGAATCAAGTAGTAAGAATAATATTCAGAGTCAATTACAAATAACAATCCTGCCTCACTGGACACCAAGAAAACATAAAACTGAGTAATGAGGATAGATGCTATCCTCCTTGCTAAAGCATAATTTTCAAACAGTAAAACCATGACTTTTTCAAGCAAATATTAATATTCATACAAGATTTCATTTAACTAATGAGAGAACCATTAAGGTGTTACAACTGGTTCAAAGAACAGTTAAGAAGCTAGAGTATTTATAGGAAATTTAACAAAGAAATATTCAGATAATTCTGCTGAGTTAAATACAAACTGGTGATGTCCAATTGGCCATAAATCTCTGGAGTCATCTGTTCCAGCAGAAACTACCACCATCTCTACCTGACAGTCTCCAAGTTAACGAGTGACTTATTATGCTTGGGCCTTTAATTATACTGAGAAAAACAGTCCTTGGGTGGCCTTGACTGTTTTCATATTGAAGGTCATGCTGATGACCGGCATGGTGGCTCATGCCTGTGATCCTAGCACTCTGGGAGGCTGAGGGTGGTGGATTGTTTCAGCTCACAGGTTCGAGACCAGCCTGAGCAAAAGCAAGACCCCTGTCTCTAAAAAAAAAAATAGCCAGGTGTTGTGGAGGTTGCCTGTAGTAACCTCCAGCTACTCAGGAGGCTGAGACAAGAGAATGGCTCGAGCCCAAGAGTTTGAGGTTGCTGTGAGCTGTGATGCTACAGCACTCTACCGAGGTGACAAGTGAGACTCTGTCTCAAAAAAAAAAAAAAGAAAAGAAAAAGAAAAAAGAAAGTCATGCTGACACGTATTTTAATTTTTTTGCATTATTTCCAAGTTTTGGCAACTTTTGTGATGTGTTATTTCTACAGGACCACAGTCTAAGTAAGTCCAAACCAGGCCAAGGAGCAAGACAAATGCCCTGACTGGCCAAGAGTTCTCATTCTTCCTGTCTGCTCTATTCAATAGTCAGTCCATGCAAGCAACTTCCAACCCAACTACATAGATTTCATCAAATACATGTTTTACTGCCTTAGGTTTACTGTTCCTATTTGAAAGGTGTAAACAATGGTGCCCAGAGTGGAGGCCGCAGAGGAGATGTTCAGATCATGTTAATTTGAAAGGAGGAGGGTGACCCTCCTTGGACAGTGCAAAGATGGCATCTGCGCCTGAGGGGCAGTTAGAGACCCCTTTTATATGGGGCCTAATGGGGCATGAGCAAGTTCCAGAGCTTTCCTGGAAAGTTAGGGTCCTTTGGTGAGAACTTCTGGAGGGGGGGTTGGAGCTAGTCAGATACCTTAGGAGGAGAGGAAGAAGAGGAGAAGGGGGGATCATGTGTGGCTGTGTTAGGGTCCCCGACACTTTCAATTTTGTACAAATCCATGGAAGTAAGGAAATGTTGGAGATATGCCCATTACATGTGAATACTCTTTGTCAAAGCTTCCTGAAAAATGTCTGAGAGTGTCTTCTTTGTGTTTAGAATGGCCCATAGCTCTCACCAACTTTAGATGGTGAGAGAAAGTAGTATTTCGGGCTATCAGTAATTGAAGGACTTCCCTCCATCATTCAAAACCCACCTCCGCCGTGTTTATTTCTTGCCTTTTCACTTTTACACGCTCCCTTCCCTCTCTATTTTTCCCATTCTCCAGGTTCAACCTGATAAAATCTGACTGCTTTTCTAGAATTTTTATGGTTACCTGTTTATAGCCTCTTACGTAATTTTAAATAATATTAAAATGGAAGATAAGGAGCATTATTAAATATTTAAGCTCAATCTGAAAGCTCTCCTCAGCCCCCAATTGAAAGAGTAGTGAGATGTTAAAAACAATGAATTGAAAGAATCATCCTATTCGGTAAATTTGTGTTTAAATTTCTGGTTACTCCTCTTTTGATATTTTCCCTAGAAATGGAATTACTGCTTCAAAAGGTATGAACTCTTGAGTTGGACCCAGGATCATGCCACCTCGGTTTCTTACTAGCTTTGTGATCTTGATAACTAAGCTCTTGGTTTTCTCATTTGTAATGTGGGCCTCAGAGAGTTGCTAAATAATATATAAAAAGAATTTAGCCCAGGCCTATAGCTCAATAAATGGTTGCAACCAAGACCACCACGCCAAGCCCTCGCTTCCTCACCGTGCATTCCAATTAAAGGTCATCTCTTGACACAGCTATTCTTTGGCTATGTCTTTTAGCCCAGATATCCCCTACCAAAGTTCTCTGTCTGCCTCTTTTATAGAATTGTTACAATTGGTAGTTATTTATTATCTCATCTGTCTTGCCTATAGCTCTGGAAACTCCAGGAAGCAGGAGTACTATGTACCGCATTCACCACTGTGTATTCACCACTGTGTATGTGCCACTGTGCCTATGTGTGGCACATAGTAGATAGTTTGCAAATATTTGATAATACACAAATCTAAACCCTGCATAGAACTACAATGACCCAACATCTCTCGTAGAAAATGTGGAAATGTTTTTTGTCCCTTCCCCTTTAGCCACTGTCAAGAAATGGAGAAGACGATTTCTGGATATCTAGATACTGTTAATTTTATCTATGCCATGTGCCAAAGGTATGTTATAAGGACATGTCTAAGTAATGTATGATTAGTGAATACTAAAATATACAAATTTCGAGTTGGCATTATATACCTAGATATAAGTGAAGCTGGATTTGCATAACTTATGAGCACTCTTAAAGGTAAGAGATTTATAAAGGTGGCCAGTGATGAACCACTTGCTATGCTTTTGATAGATTAGATTCCTAGATATATAGTTACAGGTGTCCGTAATCCATGTTTTTCATCTAGCATTTGGATACCCTTTTCTGCATTTCATTTCACACAACCCAAGCCTTCAGCAAACTCACAGAAAGTGCGTCCATGTAGAAAGCCCCTATGTACTCCTTTGGAATGCACAGTCATTCTAACAAATGTCCTGGGGGTGGTGCTGACAGAGTTTAGTTTTGCAAAACACAGTCTTAGTTAGGTGATATCTCCAGAATGACTTCATAACTCCCAAGATCTGATAACATTTGCCCTCATCATCTATTCTTATTTAATCTTCTGGGAATTCCAGCTCACTTTATCAGAATAAAACTAAATGGACTAAATGTTCTCATTTCCCACCTAAGGAGAAATGTTCTTGTTATTTCTACATCCTAATTATTTTAAGTAGCCAAATTCAGAGGCTCGAGGTCTCAAATTTGGACAAGCTTATGTCCAAAAACAATGGAAAAGAAAAGAATAGTCTGACGGTAAAATACCTGACTCTGAGCTCTAGATGGAGGAGAAGCACTGAATTCATGACGGAAAAGTTCCCAAGGAGCTCTTCCAAGGCAAGTATACCTTGAGAGTGAGTCACAGGGATTAGAACAGATACAAACCTGTTTGCAACAACGTATCCTTTCATTTTCTAAAGTGTTTGTTCTGTTAAGTCACCTGACAGGACTATGGTTTATACTGATGTTTCATTGGGTTGTTCTTTGTGTTGAACATGTTTTTTCATTTTAAAAGTTAAAACAGAAAGCCAAGTAGAGAAAAAGAACATGCATGGCAACATGAAATCATTTCAGGCTTCTATATCCTGAAGATATAGATATGTATATATATCTATAAGAGATAGAAGAGATAGACATATCCATCTATCATCTCTGTCTATAAATCGCATATAAATTAGTACAACACATAAGCAGAAGGTACAAAAAAAACTTCTCAACTTCCCATGGGGAGTTTAAGATTTAGGGATATGATAGCCGGGCGTTGTGGCGGGCACCTGTAGTCCCAGCTACTCTGGAGGCCGATGCAAGAGAATCGCCTAAGCCCGGGAGTTGGAGGTTGCCGTGAGCTGTGGCACCAGAGCACTCTACTGAGGATAATAAAGTGAGACTCTGTCTCTACAAAAAAAAAAAAAAGACTTTGGGATATGAACAGGTCAAATGTCAAGTGGTTCTGTTGAAAATATGAGAAATATACAAAGTCATCAAAGCAAATGTGAGTCACTATGTGGCCTTGGCCTAAAATAAATGAACCTAGAGAAAAATCATCTTAGCAGATATAAAAGCAACACCCTCCAAAGTTCATTCAAAATCACTTTGCTCCATCATATTCACCTGTATTATGAAACCAAGCGGCCTTTGTGTGATTAGAAAGCCAAGCAATTGTAACCCCATCTCTCTAGACCTCAGTTTTTAAATCCGTAAATTGAAGGAATTAAATCAGGTCATACTAAGTGTCCTGCACGCTTTAATGTCCTGGACATCAGTGTTCCCAAGGAACTCACAACACTCACAGCAGCCCACCCGCCTGCATACAGGAACCCTTAGAGAATGCTCTCCTTCTCACCCGACATACTTCAAAACCTGTTGGACAGGAATTGAGAATACAAAACACAGATTTTTGTTTAATTCATGATTTTGTCTTGATGGGGGCCAGTACCTTCTTTTATTTTTATGTGCTGCAGTAACATACTGGCTGGGGCATCAGGCAGACTTGAGCTGAAACTGAAGCTTTGCCAGGAACCAGCTTTTGATCACCTTGACCTACTCAATTAATCTCTCTGAGACTTAGTTTCTCCCTCAGTAAAGCAAGTGTTTATCAATATTTCATAAGAGTCTGTGAGGACTAAACGAGATGACACATTAAGTCTTTGGAGTGGCACCTGCCACTAGTCAGTGGTCAGGGATTCTCCTTGACTACCTCTTCCTGTTCCCACGTGCCATGCATCTGCGTGGTAGGGGCGATTTCAGCAGACGCCAGGCAGGGGAGCAGAGAATGGTGCACCAGAGTGAATCAAGGAGAATGGGATTGGATGGAGCAAATATCAACTGTCAAAGTTAAGTTTCACAAAGAAAATCTTCAGCACAATGACTTTAAACTATATTTATAAAGCTAAAGTCGGGCGGTGCCTGTGGCCCAAAGGAGTAGGGCGCTGGCCCCATATGCCAGAGGTGGCTGGTTCAAACCCAGCCCTGGCCAAAAACTGCAAAAAGATAAGTAAATAAAGCTAAGAGCTACCAAGGAAGGCTTTTCTGTTTCTATTTAGCAAAATGGTAACCAAATGCATGTTCACAATTAAAAATTCCCAAATTAAGCTCAATAAATCACAATTTTGCATTTTTTTCTTAAAAACTATCTTTTTTTACATTCAAAGGAATCACCAAAACATTAATAGTGGATATCTCTTGGTATAAAAAGAACATAGGTAATATTTATTTGCTCTTTTATATTTATTTCATGCATTTTGTTTTTGTTTTCTAACGTAAAGGCAGTACTTTATAATGAAATATTTGTCATTGCAAAATATTTACAGGAGAAAAAAAGATGAGGATATTTCGTGGATATGTTTTTAGAACTTCTTAGGTTCTCCAGGAGCTGTTCATCATTTACAGTTTTTCTTCTTTGAACTGGTAGTTATTCATCTGTTCATCTATTTGCTCACCTCTTCAGCTGCCTCAAAGACTGTAAGATTCTAAGATGCAATTTCGTGTACTCTTCAAATTGCACGCGAAGTTTACGTGCACCGTGTGTCTCAACACTCCTGCCACACAGAAAGGTTCAAGTCAGAGGTGAGGAGGGAAAGTAGTCAAAGAAACCAAGTTTCTAAAACTACCTCTATGCAGTTCACACGTGCACAAACACACACGTCAGCTTGCGCGCTGCCCGGTTTCCCTCCCTGCTTTCCGTGCGGATAAAGTCTGACTACGGCTGGGGAGCCCAGCGCCCGGCTGCGCGCCTTCCCTGGACTGTGCTCGCATGTGGTGCTTTCTCAGATCTAATTTCTTGCCAGTTAAACAGTCTTTCCAAATGAGGCCATTCTGACAGGCCCGGAGCTAGCACGGAGGCTCGGCAGACGTGGCCCCTGTTGAAACGACCGTCGGGGAGTCCAGGCCTCGAGGCCTAGGGCGCCAGGAGACCAGGCGGGAGTCACAGTCGGGGGGAGGTCCGGGAGCCCCTTCCCGGTGAGCGGGCTGTGTCCGGAGCCGTCCGAGACTGGGGCTTCGCTGCGGGGCGCGCCTATGGCTTCTCCGGGTCAGGGGACAGGTTAAAACGCCCGCAGTCCCAGCGCGTCCCTGGGCGCAGCGGCGCGGGGCACCTCCCGGCCCTCGACGACGGCAGGAGGCTTCGGCTGGCGGAGGAAGGGGCTTTCCCAGGAGCTGCAGCCCGCGGGATGGCCGTGGGGGACAGCGGAGCCTGCGGGCCGAGCTGGACACGACAGAAACCAGCGCGTCCTGGGCCCCCGCCGGGAAAGCCTGTGTCGTTCCGCGCGCGTCTCTGCGCCGTCCCGCTGCCGAATCGGAGACCCTGCGGGAAGCGTCGGGGGCACCTGCCTGCGTCCCCACGCCCCGGCAGGGAGGCGGCAGCCCTGGTTGAGGGACCATCAAGTTGTCACTCGGCAGCGACAGGCGATTCCGCCCAAGGAACTTGGCAGCGCTGCGCGCCCGGCGCCTGAGCAGGTACAGAGAGCCGCGGGCTCACGACGCCGCCCTCATGCTGCTCACGAAGCACAGCCTTCTGACGCTGACAATTTACACGTGCCTCGGACTGTCCAGGGCCACACGCCGACGCACAATCGCGGGGACCGCAGCGGCCTCTCCTGCCGGACCGACGGACGGAGGGCAGGGGCACCGTGGTGAGCACGCTCTTCTCTCACTTCTGCCTAGTGTAGCCCCAGGATAAGGCTCAAAAACACCTGCAGTTTGGGTTTAGCCCCTGTTAGTTAAATCCTCTGACTTCTCTGCATTAACTGACTTGCTGAAGAGTTTTAGCGCTTTGCCCCCAGGCCAGTGGCAAGGTGAACTAGTTTTCCTATCTTCATGCGAATTATGAAAAGAACGTAAACAATTCCAACAGAGAAAAGGACAGTCCCTACCAATGGCCTCCTTTCCCTCCCTTTGGAAGAAAAGAAAAGAAAATTACTTGATATTTTTCAATTTTAGCAAGAATAGGCTTGGGTTCCAAAATTTTTGCACAGGGCCCAAAGTGCATGGCAAAACTAACAGTGGGGACAGAAATTGTGCAGAATCGGTTTTCCATGGTCATTTAATTCTAGCATAATTGGACACAGGCTTTCTGTTTTCTTCTCTTTCAAAACCCATGTTTAACATATAGTTCTGGAAGGAGAAAAGAGCGACATTGTTTGAATACCACACATTAACACCTCATACCAGGTATGTTTATTGCCATTTTCTTCAGAGATTAAAAAAAGTCTTAAATCAATTAAGTAACTTGTCAAGTTTTAAACTGCAGAGTTAACTCCTGCTCTGCAATTGAAATATATATGTATTTAATCACTATATCTATACACACACATACATATTTTTTCCATCATGTCTTTATCATATTCATCAAACCCACAAGAAAAATCTTCAGCACAAAATATGACACCTGAAAGAGAATTTTCTCATATAACACCAAAACTACATAGGATGAAAGTCTGGTTTTTTTTTTTTAATTTTTATTTATTTACTTACTTATTTTGAGACAGAGCCTCAAGTTATTGCCCTGGATAAAGTGCTGTGGCATCACAGCTCACAGCAACCTCCAACTCCTGCACTCAAGCGAGTCTCCTCCACCACAGTAGCTGGGACTGCAGGCACCCACCACAACGCCCGGCTATTTTTTAGTTGCAGCCATCATTGATGTTTGTCAGGCTCAGGCTGGATTCAAACCTCCAGCTCACGTGTATGTGGCTGGCACCTTAGCCGCTTGAGCTGCAGGGGTTGAGCCAGGGAGTCTTTTTTTTTTTTTTTTTTTTTTTTTTATATATAAAGAGTCACACTATGTCACCCTCGGAGTGCTGTGGAGTCACAGCTCACAGCAACCTCCAGCTCTTGGGCTTAGGCAATTCTCTTGCCTTAGCCTCCCGAGTAGCTGGGACTACAGGTGCCCACCGCAATGCCCAGGTAGGGAGTCTGTTTTAATTTGACAAAAATATTTAAGTATCATGCAAGACCTGTGGGTGTATTTCTGTGCATACTACCTAGTTAATCCACTGTATCTCAGCCTCCTTGATGGAGGGTTGATGGAGGGTGACCAGTCTGTTTCACTTACTCCCCTATCCCCAGGGCCCACTTGGAACCTGCCGCATAGTTCGGGGTCCATACTGGTGAAACAGACGTTGTTACCTGCTCCACTTCAAACCTTTATACTCCTTTCTCACCGACAGCTTTACTCCTTAATCACTCACTAATTCATTCTGATTTTCACACACAGAAAGGGATCCCATCTAATAATTCCTGATGAGTTTTGGAAGCTGCTTTGTTGGTGGTGTTTTATGCCACCAGGCTGATGCTGCAGACAGGGGAGCACACTTGGAGAACCACTGTCACCGTGGGCTAGCTGGGCCCTCACCCAGGTCCTTGCTCCCACATGCCAGTGGCTCACAGCTGCCCTCCTTTCCAGAGAACTGCCCTCAGCCGACTGGTATATACCTGGCCGGCTAGGTATATACCCCTGCCCCTGCCACCTGCCTCCCACCGGCTCTTCCAGGGCAGCCCACAGCAAAAAACTGACATGTAAATATTAAAAGCCAATTCCTTTAGCTCAGTGTAAAATTAATTCTGTGGTATAATTTGTGTGCCAGAACTTCCTTGCGGAATCAGATGGAACCTAGTCGGAAGCTGAAACCCCGTGTGGCTAGCTTTTCCCTTTGCCCTATCCCACCTCCCTAACCTAGGTCATTCCTCCTCCCCGGAAAGAAGTTTGTCAACAAAGCATTTCAACAAGCATCCCACTCTCAGACTTTGCTTCTAGAAAATCTAGCGTAACAATACAGGGAGACTCAGAGTAATACTCATTAACATTTCTAATAGAAAACTTTGACAAAAATGATTAGACCCTGGGCCAGACATTGACATTCTGTTTGAAAACTTTTATCCTTATTTTCGATATAGTATTTACTTCTCCATAATGGCTTTTCAATATAAAGTTTAATTACAGAGTTCCTGTGGCTTCTTAATCAAAAAGCAAGAGCTAATTTAAAAAAATAAGTTCAGATTCTTGAAAAAAACTTATAGAATTATTCTGAAGCTTGGTCTTTGGAGTGAAGACTGAGGTGGGTTTGAATCCCAGCTTTAACATTTACTAGCTATATGCTCATTGGTGATGAAAGCTCATTGAAAAAAGAATAATAATACCCTCTTTGCTGAGATATTTAAGAATTATATTTATTTTTAGGTAAAATATTTAGACCCCAAATATACTGATGACCAGTGGTGTACTGGAGCCCCCAGCCCCCAGTAGCTGGGTATACGCCTCTCTTTCCAGGTCCATGCTCAGTGACATCACATTGGTACTTGAAATTGGCCACAGTAGAGATATTCCCACAACAGAAATTGGCAAATGCTGCTAATCAAGACTCCCCACAAAGTCTGGAGATGGTGGTTAAACGTAGACCAGCACATTGCGGCCTTGACCTTTATCATTCCAGCTTTAGACTCATTTGGCCTACTAACAGCCTTCTGAATGCCCCACCCAAATTTAGAACTTGACGTGCCCCCAGCTGAGCTAATCTCCTGCTCCACTCCCGTGTTCTTCATTTTCACTGAAACATCACCAGACATGGAAACTAAAAGCCTGTGTGTTAGCCCTTCACATCTCCCTCACCTTCATCTCCACAACCAATCGATCTAAAAGAAAAAGTCCTGCAAGTTTACTTGCTGACAACTGCTCCATCTGTACTTCTACCCTCCAGGTCCAGACGACTCTTGTTCTTTCTCCTGGTATATTCCAGCAGCCTCCTGATTACTCCCCTTGAAATTCTCCACACCATTTCCAGATTTAGCTTCTAAAATGCAACTCTGACTTGGCCACTCCTTGTCTGAGAGTTTTCAGATTCTACGTCGTCTATAGGATAAAAGCCAGAGTTGGTCAGAATGCCAGTCAGGGCCCTTTGTCACCCTGCTTTAGTCTGTGTTTTCATCGTTCTCGGCCTTGCAATTTACGTTTCAATCACTGGCTAATCACAGTATTATTTCATCCTCTGGGAAAACTGTCCTTCAGTACATACCCGCATGGACTGAGTGACTAAAGCAGACCATGGATAGACGGTCTATTTTTTAATAAAATATACCAAGATAATTAAATATATTTAATCAAATACATCGAAGTTATAAAATGTATTCAAATGAGAAATACATCTTCGGTCTACCTTCCACCATTCTCATAATGTCATTACTAAAAATCGTAGTAGATTGCAAAAGCGGCCACGGATTCTTCCCATCCTGTGTGTGCACCTTTTTTTCAATGTGATTTTACAGTTCCTCTCATTAAGAGCTGGAGTTTCTTTTTTTTTTAATTTTTTTTTTATTTCAAATTAATATGAGGGTACAATTTTCAGGTTGCATTGTTCTCACTTCCAGGGCGAAGTTCCAGTTGTAAAGAGCCCCTCACCCCTTATGTGCCCTCACAAGGTGCACGTCAGGTGAGACCCCACCTCATGTCCTTCCCTCTACCAATCGTCCTCCCCCTCCCACCTCTCCTCTACCCCCGTACTAGACTATATTTGTGTTTTATTGTTCTTATGAACATGTAATTATTTATATATTGATTTCTTATTAGTATTGAGTACATTGGCTATTTATTTTTCCATTCTTGCAATACTTGACTAAGAAGAATGTATTTCAACTCCATCCAGGTCAATGTAAAAGTGTAAAGTCTCCATCTTTTTAATGGCTGCATAGTATTCCGTGGTATACATACACCACAGTTCATGCGTTGATGGGCACTTAGGTTGCCTCCATGACTTGGCAATTATGAATTGAGCTGCAACAAACTTTCCAGTGCAAATGTCTTTGTGGCAAAATGATTTTTGCTCTTCTGGATAGATACCTAGGGATGGGATCGCAGGGTCAAATGGAAGGTCAACTTTTAGACCTTAAGAGGTGGAGTTTCTTTCTCCACCCTTGAAGTTAGGATTGGTCCTGTCTCTTGCGTTAGCCAAGGAGACAGCTAACGGGATGCAAGCAGAGGCTCAGAGAGCTTGTCCCTAAGAGCGTGTGGCCACAGTGATATGCAGCAATGAGGGTGGGGCACTTTTTTGGGGATGAGATCCCAAACTTCACTGTCTGACTTTGCCTGTTAAGAGTTTTAATCCACAAACAATGATAGTGACAAACCCCATATCATCAATCACTTATCAAACATTGAAATGGTTTTCTATACCAACCACTGAGGCAGATCCCTTATTTACAAATATAAATCCATTACTTAATATAAGTGAGCCCAAATTTCTCCTAGAAAAAACAGACATGTAAACAAATAAATGATTCTTGAAATAACCATACAGTTTTTGGCTATAAAATAATGATAATTATAGAAAAACTTGAATAAAAATTATCAGAAATTCTATAATTCAGAGGGAAATGCTAAATTAATTTAACATTCTTTTTTTTTTTTTTTTGGCCAGGGCAGGGTTTGAACCTGCCACCTCTGGCATATGGGGCCAGCGCCCTATTCCTTTGAGCCACAGGCGCCACCCTAATTTAACATTCTTTATAAGCATATATCCTTTCAGTTTTTTCCCCATAGACTTATACATTTCAATAAAAATAGAATTACTGAAATATGCTATTTTATATTCTGCTTTTAAAATTACAGTATATTAATCAATTTTTCTTCATGTCATTAAATATTCTTCTATGAAATCATTTTCAAGGTGATATAATATCCCATTATACGACTAAATCATATTTTATTTATATAATCAATTATTTATTATTGGACATAGATCTTTTTTCCCAGTTTTTCTTTCTTATTGCTACAGCAGTGAACCCACACAAGTGAACCCACGTGCACATACAGGTTCATTGACCTGGGGTAGCTTTGAAAAGTGAGATTACAAGTTCAAAGCCATGAATACTTCTAAAGCTTCCAACACCTACTGCCAAATTGTCTTTGTGACCTTGCCCATTTCACAAAAAGTTGGCCAATAATGATTGCAATAAAAAGTCTATTTATACATATATACTTATGTAGGTTGGCCATAAAGTATGTGTACAACTTACATGAACTGTATGGCAACCTGGATATGTACGTATTTAAAGAATTTTTTTACCAGTTTGGTAAGTGAAAATTGGTCATCTGAGGCTGCGTTTCTTGCTCACTGGTGACTTTGACACTTCGCAGACTGGTTAGCCATGTTGGTGTCTTTGGTGAATTGCCTGGTTATATATTTTACACATTTTTCTCTGGAGCTTTTATCTCTTTATTAATGATTTGTTAGGGTTCTTTGAAAGTTAAGGCCTTAAATCTTTATGTTTATATAAGAAGATATTTTCACAAATTATTTATCTTCATTTTTTAACAGAAAACTTATAATACAACTTAGTTTTTAATGGAACTATTAATAATATGTTAGGTGACATAAAATATAGAATAAATTATTTCCATTTGTAGTATTTCCACAAGTATTCTTAAAAGTGACATTACAATGGGAAAGTGACATCCTGGGGGCAGCAGACCCACACCTGGTCCCGCCTTCGGTCCAGACTTGGTTCTTGTTTTCTCCTCAGAGAATCACCACTAACATAAACCACTCTAAAAAGTCTCCCCGATCTGCTCGGTGACCATAGCACAGTGGTTACAGCACCAGCCACAAACACCAAAGGTGGCGGGTTTGAACCTGGCCCTGCCCATCTAAACAATGAAAACTGCAACAACAACAACAACAACAAAAATAGCTGGGCATTGGCAGATGCTTGTAGTCCCAGCTACTTGGGAGGCTGAGGCAAGAGAATCACTGAAGTCCAAGAGTTTGAGGTTGCTGTGAGTTGTGACGCCACGGCACTCTACCCAGGGCGACATAGTGAGACTCTTGTCTCAAAAAAAAGTCTCCCCAATCTTTTGTGCTTGTTTTAATTAATAGAGTCTAAGGGTTATAGAAAAATTGAACAGAAAGAGCAGAGAATTTATATCTACTCTCTCTGCCATCTACCCACCCCTCCCCCGGTGTATAAAGACAGAAGTAGGGCTTCACCTCTCTTCACTGTGTGCTCACCCTGACCTTGTGGCTTTCGAGCCTATATAATTTAACTGTCTTGATTACATACAATAGAAAACAAAATAAAGTGATGCTAAAAATAATAATAATAATAGTAAATTCTAGCACTCTGGGAGACTGAGGCAGGTGGATTGCTTGAGCTCAGGATTTCGAGACCAGCCTGAGCAAGAGCGAGACCCCGTCTCTAAAACATAGCCGGGCGTTGTGGTGGGTGCCTGTAGTCCTAGGTACTTGGGAGACTGAGGCAAGAGAATCATTTGAGGTTTGCAGGTTGCAGTAAGCTATGAGGCCACAGCACTCTACCCAGGGTGACAAAGTGAAACTCTGTCTCAAAATAACAATAATACCCTAACTTAATCGGAGCACATTGCCAAAAATCATTTTCCTACTGTGAAGTAATTTTTTCCTATTAAAAGAATTACAAGACCTTTCAAATTATAGTATGGTATTTATCACTATCAAAGTGCTATTTGATCATCATTATAACACCAAAGACCAAGATCCAAGAACAAGAACTATAGTGGTCTCAGCCTGTACATTCAGGCCCATCCAATTCTCAACTAACCTTCCATTTCTCTTGTTCACCCTATTAAAGTAACCACAGTGAAAATATCTTAGGCATCTAACTTCTGGGGAAAGCTAAAGTTTTCTTGTAGACTCCATTTACCTTAACTGTAGGTCTTACTGTAGGTCTTATTAGTCATAAAAAGTTCTATGGGAAATATAAATACTATGAAAGAAGGTAGTGTCTTGCCCTAAAAAGACGTTGGCCCCACCCATAGACCTTTCTTGGCAATCATTCACTCTGAGTTTTGCCATCATAATGGCCCTTACCTAATAGTCTGGCCAAACAGCTCAGCTTTACAGGCTCGCCATGCTTGCATGCACACCTCCTTCCCCCAAGACTCCCCCCGCTTCAGCATAGATATCCACGTGACAGAATCCACATTACTGACCAGAAGCCAGCTCAAGAGTTCTCTTCTTAACACATCCTCATAGGAGACCTCTACTTTTGCACCATATCATAAATTATGTTAGTGATGTGTTAAAAATATTTTTCTCCCTTGTAAGGCTGTGGACATTTATCTTCATAATCTAAATGCCTATTAAAATGTCAAGATCAAATTTAAGGCATAAAATAATAAAAATCCTCAACAAAAGCATGGGAAAAACACTTGAAGATATTGGCCTGAGGAAAGACTTTATAAAGAAGACTTCTGTGGCAATTGCAACAACAATAAAAATAAACAAATGGGACTTAATTAAACTGAAAAGCTTCTGTATAGCTAAGAAGACGACAACCAAAGCAAATAGACAACCTACACAATGGAAAAGGACATTTGCATATTTTGAATTGGACAAATGCTTGATGACTAGGATCTACAGAGAACTCCAATTAGTCCACATGAAAAAAGCCAACAATCCCCTATATCAATGGGCAAGAGAGATGAATAGAGCCTTCTCTAAAAAAGATAGATGAGTGGCTAACAAACATATGAAAAAATGCTCATCATCCCTAATTATTAGAGAAATGCAAATCAAAACCACCCTGAGATATCATCTAACCCCAGTGAGATGGCCCTCATCACAAAATCTCAAAAGTGCAGATGCTGGCGTGGATGTGGAGAGAAGCAAACACTTTTACCCTGCTGGTTGGACTGCAAACCAATACAACCTTTTTGGAAGAAAGTATGGAGAACCCTTAAAGAGCTCAAGCTAGACCTACCATTTGATCCTCCATTCTGATTACTGGGCATCTACCCAGAAGCAAAAAAATCATTTTATCATAAGGACACTTGTACTAGACTGTTTATCACAGTTCAATTTACATTTGCCATTGCACATCTACCCAGAAGGAAAAAAAATCATTTTGTCATAAGGACATTCTCACTAGACTGTTTATCACAGCTCAATTTTCATTTGCCAAAATGTGAAAACAACCTAAATGCCCACAACCCAGGAGTGGGTTAACAAGCTGCGGTATATGTACACTATGGAATAC
>CAUYON010048857.1:0-31569 GCA_963573935.1 Arctocebus calabarensis
TCTTTATATAGTGATCAAGGAAATGCCATGAAGGCTATCTGTAATAGTATGATCAAAATATTTCTGAATGTATATGAATCGTGCCCTGTGATTGCACCAATGTACATAATTATGATTCAATAAAATTATTAAAAAAAAAAATCCCGATGCCATCGCCTCCCAGTGGGTGTTTTACTGTGTGATCCAGAGGTGGGCTGGTCGTCACCCGCTGATGCTGGCGGACTCCGCGGAGATATCAGGGAGCATGATATTCCCAATGCACGATGACCGATGAACACTTAGAAATTATGGACATTACACAAAGATTTAAAGTGGTCATATTAATCTAGACACGACCACACTATTATTTTTGCTACTTTATTATTTACTTTGTATACTCACCTATGCCACATGGGCACGTACACATAAATGGAGATGTGCTGTATTATAGCCTGTATTAAAGAATTCATTAAGCACCTATCATGTGCCAGGCACTCCTCTGGGCATGGTGACTTGTGAACAAAAAGGCCAATTCCAGATTTCATGGGGGGCACAAATTTTCTTGGGGCTGTAAAGAGAACAGACAATAAAGAAATGAGCAAGAAAATGGGATAAAAACGCAACAGACTTGTGAAATAGATAAAGCTTGGGAGAGGCTTTTGCTTGGATGGGCAGAGGGGTCCTCATTCAGAAGATGACATTAAATGTGAATTGAATGACAAAACCAGGAGTGGGGAACATTTCCATGTTTGAAGGTGGTATTATTTTAGCTATAATCAAAAAAGGCCTCATTGGCGAATCTCCAATTAGATACACTTAAAAATTTACACTATTTTAAAATCTGTATTGCCACTTTAAACTAAATTATTTGGAAGAAACTTCAACCACTGGTATGAGATAATCAGTAAGAACAGGGAAGTATAACATTACAGTTTTTGATGTATTATAAAACCAACCACTCTCTAAAATAAATTTTTTTACTTTTGGTAAAAAAAAAAATTACATTATTTTGTAGAAGTTTAGCTACTATGTACTTAATTTCAAAAAATGAAAACTATTGGTTAATTTTAAGGTTAATCTTTTAAAGACTTTGCTGTGTTTGCTTTTTGTTGGAAGCCTTCAAATGTTTGGCTGCAGGGTGGAGGTCTACAGCTTCAGTCAGTCCTCTAGATGGGTATTGGTCATCAATGACTTTCAAGGCAATTTGATTTGGGTTAGGTAGGAGAATGTAGATTCACAGCAATAAATGGTTGAAAAGCATGAAGGCATTTTGGGAGGCATGTTTTCAAAGGCATGGGTAGTCTGCTTCCTTTTTCCATATTTCAACTAGATCTTCTCTCAGCATCAAACAATGACTTTAAAATGTCGCCTACTGAGAGCTCAATCAATTCCATCTGTAGTCCTTAAGATAACCTTGGTAACCTCAACTAGGCAAATAGGAAATGCGAATCTGAGTGAAGTCGTGATTCTCAAAGCCAGTGAATCTTCTGTTGTATTCTCCCATAAGTAGCTGCATATGCTTCAAATGATTCACATTTATCATCCTGCTCATCAGTGACGTTTACTAATTGAGCGAAGCGTTCATCTGAAATTTCCTTTTGAAGAAGTGTTTTGAAAACAGGTAGCTTTTTTTAAATGCTTGGATTTTTTGCCACATATCATATATAAACTTAGTTTTACCTTGCAAAGAAATATCCAAGTCATTCTGATTTGACATGTCACACAGAAATGCTGCATTTCTATAGAAATCTTCTTTGAATAATTCACATTACTGATTCTGTTCTTCATGTAATTTACTTTTCTTTTTTGTTGTTGTTGTTGATGCAGAGTCCCACCCTGTACCCTGATCAGAAGTGCAATGGTGTCGAAGCTCACTGCAACCTCAGACTCGGGCTGTGGCCATCCCACTGCCTCAGCCTCTGGAAGCTGCTGGGATTACAGGCACTTGCCTCAGTGCCTGGCTGGGTTTTTCCATTTTTTTAGGAGTCAGGGTCTCACTCTTGCACAGGCAATTCTCGAACTCCTGAGCTCAAGCAATTGTCCCTCTTCAGCCTCCCACAGTGCTGGGATTACAGGCGTGAGCCACTGAGCCTGGCTGTTCTTCACGAAATTTAACTGTCAGTTCTTACAGAGATAGAATTTTGGCTAACACCTGTCCCAGCAATGGCCAGTGCAGTTTAGAATGATATGGCAAATCCATACTGAGTACCTCATCATTCAACTTTAGCCTGTTAAGGAAACTGATGATACCATGTTGAATTGCAGGAATATAATTAACATCACTTATAACTTGTTTCAAAGTGTCACTTAAAGTAGTAACTTCAGCACAAAAATTTTGCTGATGCAAGACACAATGAAAAGAAATGAGAGCATCCACATCTGTATATATATATATTATAATAATATATATATATATATTATTCTGTGCAATCAACCCTTCATGTTTTCCTGTCATGGAAGGTGCATTGTCTACATAAACTCACTAAATTTGCTGAATTCAGTCCAACTTCACAACATTTGTCTTGAAGATATCTCTTCCCCCTGTGCTATTCACAAGAGTGCCCAAAGTTAGTAACTCTTTGTAGCAAAGAAAATCTTGTTATGATCCAAATGAAGTATGAAACTTGCACCAAATTAGAGGTACCAGTGGATTTATGTGAAGAGATTGAATAATATATACTTTCCTTTTGAAGTTTTCCATGGAGTTGTTCTGTCAAGTTGAAGGCTAATTCATGCTCCCTATCAAGTTATGGTTCTCCTTGAATGGGACAGTTGTTTGCACTTTGAAATGTTATTGAGGCCCCAGCACCCTACAGCTGTGCAATGTTCACATCACTGACCAGCTTCCCTTTTTCCTGAGAATATAAGCTACTTTATAAGTTGCTTCTGTGGCATTATTTTCAGGTCTTATTGCTGCTCAAAAGGACTGTCTTTGCTTTTGCTTTTCATCTTTTAATGTCTGCAATACAACCTCTTGTCCCTCTCCATCTAACTTAAAATATTGTGGTCTTTATGAGTGTTTAAATACCGATGCACATTTAATTGTTGATATTGCATTATCACAAAACAAACAAATCATCTTATCTTTAGCACGAATAGGATAATATTGCAATTACCAATCCTCATTTAAAAATCTATTTTTTTCCTTCGGTGTTCTCCTGGTCTTCTTTGACATACTGGGTTGTTAAGCAAATAGAATTAAAAAATACTATCGACCTGTGCAAATGTTCACAGACTCCACCTTCGACAGAAACACAGTGCTTCACTGTCAAAAGCTGAAAACAGACTGGCGCAGTCAGCCCCATAAACTCCACCAGCCAGCCTTGCATGGCAGTGGCACCAGGCAGGCAGGGGAAGTTAGAACAAAATCATGAGTGTCGCAGCCGTCAGGTTAGCCCTTGTGGCTTACTAACGTTCTAGCTGTGCAGTCAATCTGGGAAGATTATTTCACTGAAACTTATTTTTTCTTTTGTATTTTAATATGTTCATTTAAAAAATAAAAATATAAAAGACAAATGTATTAATAATATAAGTTATAAATTAATAAAAATAAGAAAAAGATTTGTTCTGTACAATTTGGATTCAGTCAAAAGGCTACAGCTAAAGACCTAGAAGGCGACATGTGGCCTTAGGATGCAGATTCCGCACCCCTGGACAAAACAAAGAGGTCGAGGGAAGATTTTGAAAGAGTGTTCCTGACAGAGAGAAAGAGACCAGCTGGTGCAAAGAGGGGCCATCCTGGTGGACAGGAGAGAGAGAGCTGGGGAGAGATAGGGGAAGATGAGGATGGAGAGGGGGGCAAAGGCCTCCAGTTTCCTACATTTTTTTCTATTTGTGGTTAAGCCAGTGGAGGGTTTTAAGCAAAGGAAAACAACAGTGGATTTATACTAAAAAAGAGTAATAATAACAAAACTCCAGCTGTTGCATGAAATGCATTATAGGGAGAACGGGGAGACTAGCAGTGCCACCAGAGTTCATTAACATGGTCCTTGAGAAAGATGATGACGGCTTGAACTCTCTGGTT
Organism: Arctocebus calabarensis; assembly: GCA_963573935.1. Classification (NCBI taxonomy): domain Eukaryota; kingdom Metazoa; phylum Chordata; class Mammalia; order Primates; family Lorisidae; genus Arctocebus; species Arctocebus calabarensis. The sequence goes on from CAUYON010048857.1 coordinate 4,004, forward strand.
CAAGTTTATTCACAGCATCCAGGAGTGTTAACTTACTGCAAAGGTAACAAATGTATGCGCAGAATCTGGCAGTAGGTCCTTGGGAAGAAGAATCCCTAGCGAACCTTTGGATATTTTAATCAGGAAGGAGAAAACTCTATTAGCCACTAGGCAAGTTGACACTGGAAAGAGAGAGGGAGAGATGAAAAGGACAATGTGAGCAGAAAACAAAGAAGAGCGAGAGAAAAAGAGAAGCCAAAGGGGATAAGTAAGTAAAGTAGATGTCAAGTGCTTGCGGTAAGGCCATTAAAAATTTCTACTCTCTGGCCCCGTGACAAAGCTCATCTACTTCCTGCAGCCTTCATTCTGTCATGAGTAGAAATTAGCTAGTTGTTAGTAATTTGCAAAAAAAAAAAAAAAAAAAAATGGGATCCAATGTGTTTTTCATAGCTATAAAGACTGTACTGTCAGGACTGTGGTAGAATCTTATTAAAATAATAAAATAAGCAGCACAGGGCTTTGGGCAGGAGCAGTTGTACAGAGTAATAAAATGTCATTTCAAAATCACGTTCCTATTATTTAATAAATTAAAAAAAAGAAAAAAAATCACTTTCCTGACATTAAATATAAAGGGGTTGGTGTAGGCTGTTTAACTTGGCCTTTATGCCTTCTCCTAGTTCATTGCCACAGCCTTTCTTCTAGTCACCGCCCTTACCTGTCTTTCGGCCAGCGTGCCTGTCCACTGCAGTGCATGGGGTGCCTAGGCTCCGGGAAAGAAAGGAGAGGGGGTGACAATCTAGGTGGCTGCCTTTTAGGTGGGGAGGCTGCAGAGACTCTGTCTTGCCTAAAACATTTGGATGGTAATAATTGGGAAACTCTCGTAGTCACTAAATAATCACTTAAGGCAAGAAAGAACAGGAGCTGTGGAAAGAGACATGATCCTAATCCTGTTTCTGCCATCTGTATTGTGACCTTGGCCTTGATTTTGTCCTCTGCCGAACAGAGGTGGGATGACCTGTCTTGCAGAGTATTATGAAGAATAGTTGTGATCATTGTGAAAAGGGCCTTGCATCCAGCAAACACACATTTCTTTTCTTCATTGCTTTGTATTAATTGGTCTGGACAAACAGCATCTCACTCCTTCCCTGAAACCTATTTCTGTGTGGACACATCTACATCATATGTGAACCAAAGCACCGTGTGGCTTCTCCCCAGTGGTCACCCACCCCCCTGGCCACTGTATCCTGCTGCTTCTCTTTGGTGCATGAAGCTTTGAGGTTTCAAGCTGTCAACTCATTGGGTCACAGTTTGGATCTGTCAACCTGGTTCAGGGCCATGTCGTATGTAAATAATGACAATAACGACACCACTTAAAATATTTTTCATCCTTCATCTTGATGGATCATTTGGTGTTTCACACTTGTCCTTTGAGGAAGGAGAAGAAAACTAATAGCTCCTCCAAGTGACAGGTAATTACACACCAAGAAGTATGTGAGCACCGAGTATTATGCTGAGATGTCTTGTTAGAGAAAAGATGTGTTCACAATCTCAACCTTCTTCCTGATGGTGCCGAGGGAAGGTAGGTGCACTTTTAATTACACCCAAACACATCATCAGGGAGCACAGGGCTGCTGCTAACTCAGCCAATTTCAGAATTGCCCAGAAAGTGGAGTCAGGTGGAGGCTCTTTGGCCTCAGCCCCAGATTGCTATAAGCCTTTGGTTAAATTCCAGAGTTGCAGAAAAGTTGATCCTGAAAGTTTTGCCAGTTTTGTTCTTCCATTTATGGAGGGGTAGAATGTGGATTTTCTTACCTCTTCATTTTTGCTGATGTCATTACCCTAATTTTTCTCTTCCTTAGGATTATATTTTCCTCGTGTGACTTGTCAGTTTTTTTTCTTTTGAGTATTGATTTCTTTGTAATTTTTTTTTTTTTTATTGTTTCAGGTTCATTGAGGGTACAACAAATTAGGTTACATTGTTCGTGTCTGTTAAGTAAAGCCCCTCTTATAATTGTGTCCCACTCCCATAAAATGGGGGCAATTTAACAGTTTTTTATTAGAGCTAGAAATTTTTAATTTTATAATAGATGCTATATTTTGCTGCATTACTTTAAATATTATTGAATTTAAATCTTGGCTAGGATGCAGAGAAATTACCTGGAATTGGCTTGATTCTTTCAAGGCTTGCCTTTAAGCTTTGAGAAGGTTGGTCCAGGGCAGTGTTTCATCAGGGGCTAATTTGACTCCACTACCAATGTGATGCTCTTCTGAGGACTCTAGCCACGAACCTCTGTATCAGTGGTTTTTCCACTCTGGCTAGTCAAATACAAAGTATTCCTGACCCTGTGGGAGCTCAGGGTTAGTTCATCTGCTGCTGTCCTGTGCTGCTTCTCCAGATTTGGAAAATTGCTCCACATGCATCGCACACTGTACACAAAGATCGGAGGGACCTCTCTGCAGATCCTTGGAGCTGTATCTTTCTGAAACTCTTTCATCCCTCACATTTAACCCCTCAGATTCTGGGGTTTGGAGTCTCTGAATTATGCGCCTCAGCTCAGCAAAACTGCTGAGAGCTTTGACCTCCGCCCCTTACTGAGGCCTGAAAAGTCGCCCTACTCAGTAAACTGGAAGAATTGTAGAACTGATCTCGTTCGTATTTTTTTACTTTCAGATGGAACTGTGCTGTACTGCTTGTTGTCTGTGGCTAAAACCAAATTTTCAGATATTTTGCCTGGTCTGCTGGTTGTTTAAGGAAGGATTGTTATTCCAGGCCCTGATACTCCATCGTGGCCAGGAATAGAGGCTTCGCACCTGAATTAACATAGATATATACATAGCTCTTCGTCGTGTTGGTGCTTTGGTCAACATCTTTTTCTGTGATCCTGTGCCTTCCTTCTGCTGGGATTTATTTTTATTTTGCTGAAGTATATTCTGGCAGAAGTAGTTCTTCCGTGGTATGCTTTCCAAATCTTTCCATGTCTATAACTATCCCATCTTTCCTTCCTTTGTTGGCTTGGCAAACACATGATGTTTAAAATAGACACACCTTAAAGATATTCTGTATTGTTTTCTAGAATTTAGTGCTTTATGTAAGATTCCTAATTCCTTTGTTGACAGTCACTTTTTACCTCTTTAGAAGCACTTAGAATTTTTGGGTTTTCTTGGAATTCAGAAATGTATGTGTTCCATGAACCAAAACTCATTTGCTTTGATGGGAGGAGGAGGCAGGAAGATATTTTTAAAATCGAGCATTATGGAAAAATCTGTGAAAAACACTCCCCCCCCTCCCCCCAGATACGTATGAACTTGTGGTCTCTCGCAGGCTCTCTCAGAGGCCTCAGGTCTGCTGTGGTCTCCAGAATTCCTGCTCATGTCCTTCATATTATTTTGAACTTCCTCATTCCGTCTGAGAATGGTCCTCGGCTCCTCTTGTAGGTTACTGAGCCCTGTGACGTAGGCCGATATTGCTCATTAACAAAACATAAACTGGAAGTTTTATTTTCCCTATGAAGAATTAGGCTGGGCATGGTGGCTCATCCCTGGAATCATAGTGCTTTGGGAGGCTGGAGGATGGCTTGAGGCCTGGCATTCAAAACCAGCCAGAGCAATATAGAAAAACCCTGTCTCTACAAAAAATTCAAAGAAAAAAATTAGCCAGGCATGGTGCCCTGTGCTTATATCCCCAGCTCCTTGGGAGGCTGAGGCAGGAGGATCACTTAAGCCCAGGAGTTTAAGTTTGAGTGAGCTAAGATGATTCCATTGCACCCTACCCTGGGCAACAGAGTTCAAATCTGTCTCAGAAAAATAAAAAAAATAAAAAAGAATTAAAGAGTTGTCAGAGAATTATCCATTATAATTCATATAAATGTTCCAAAATTACACATTAACTTTACAGCTAGGTCTAAATGCAACATCTTTCAGGTAGAAACCCAAGTTCCAGTATGGGGATGACCTACACTTACTGATAAATGTTATAGCCTATAAAAATTAATTTGAAATTTAAATAGACACAGAAGAATGATATTAGGGGGTGATGATGTGTCAAAGAGAACATTACAATGCCCATTTTCATTTTGTGAATTGTTCTCAAATTATGTAATGTCATCAAAACTAACATCAAAGCCGTCCTATGGAAGGCCACAGCTGTTGATTAAAAGCAGTTGAAACGGCTTCGCCTTTGAGTGTACATGTTTTTAAACCCCATAGGTCTGCTGTTATGCAGCAGAAGAAATGCCTACTGCCTTCCCAAATATTCAGCAGAAAAGAAGGAAAAAGAAACTCATCTGAAGTAGACACTCTTTGTAAGAGCACAGTCTCTGAAATGCAAATTTCAACGTCATTTTGCTGTAGTGCATTCTGATAAGATGTTTGATCCTAAGGACAGAAAGTGAGGAAAACTGAATCACCTCCTCTTAGGGTTCTCTCACTGTGTACAAGGAAGCCTCGTATTTTGATCAGCAGTATTTGCTGCTTTCCGTACTTGTGGCTTCAGCGTGAACTATTTTTAGTACCATGTGTCTCTAGGACTGGACAGAGTTTACTAGGGTTCTATTTCCTTAGGATTTCTGAATATGTTGCAGAGTTCATCTGTACATTTCAGAAGGGGAGAAAATGCAAAGAACTGTTGGAAGAAAGAGAAGAAAAGATGACAGGATACATATTTAGGAATTAACCTTAGTAAACAGGGTAAAATTGCTTACAAATTTCTAGTGCCAATTTTTCTGCCTTCTCTAAGGTTCTACTAACTGGAATGTATTTTGGTCTTTGGGTTCCACTAGCTGGTGTGTGTTTGGAGTGTTTTGAGTGGACCCTGGGGACAGTAGGTTGATGCCACCAGAACACTGCTGGACAAGGCTGACTCTAGAATGAAGAGTCAATCAAGGCATCATTATTCTGACCTCTAGCATTCTCTGGCTTCAAAATGAAAATGGAAGGAAGTGGCAGGTGCTAGCTTCAAACAGCCCCTACCCACGGGAAAAGACAGACAGGCAAGGAGAGTTCCTGTAAAAAGACATTTTTTTACTCGTATGTGCTGAAGGTGGTGTAGAGAGAAGGTGAAGTTCCAAGATTTAGATAAAAACAGCATGTTATTTAAAGAATAAGTCTATTTTTAAGAAGCTATCTAGATCTACTTAGGCAAGATAAGAATCCGGAACAATATCCTAAGGAATGCCTCTTAGAGCAGCATGAGTTCCTGACACGGAGGAAGCAGCACTCGGTGGAGATGGGGGCCCACGTGGTCTCGTTTGTGCCAAATCTAAACTATGCTCCTGTCAATCAATCTAATTGGTGAGGAAACTTTGGACCAGCCAGAGTCGGTGAAGCTTTAAATTTTCAAGAAGGGAGAAAACAAAGAGTCAAGAACTTCTATCTTGGGAGAAAGAATTTAAAACAGCAGAAATGATTAATCTTACAAACGCCAGCTGGTCACATTTAAATGGACACTTTTGTTCATTGCTGGTGACAACTGTAAACTACTGTGATCCTCTTAACAGTGACATGGAAACACAGAGAGAACACTGTAGGGGGGGCCATGGCTCTCAACCTGCAACCCATCCTAAGGAATTAACCCTGAGGAGGTAAAAACATACATATGAGAGAAAATATTCACTCATGCGAGAAAATAATCATAACTACAAAACTCTGAGAAATAGTATATAGTAATTATAAAAGAGTTGCAAAATTGTTTAGTGAAGAATGGACCATTAAGGGTATGGAATATTATGTGGTCGTTAAAATTATAATTATGGAAACAAGAAAAACCAAGAAAAAATATTAATACTATGTTGTTAAAATGGAGGAAGTGAAAAGCTGTGTATCTTATGATTGCATCTGAAAACACACATGTGAGTGGGAAAGAATGTGGGAAGCTGAATAGAGTTATGTTAGTTTGGAGTGCTTGCAATGACCTCTTTTCTTTTTAAAATTTGTATTTAATAAATGGTAAATATATTTTCAATGAAATGCAGTGGAAATGGAACCAATGAAAGGGGATAAAAACCAGTAAATAAGGGGGATAAAGAGAATATACGTAGAATTGCTATACATGATCAGTCAGGGAGACAAAATAGTAAAGAGTGGGGAATATGTGGGGAACTACTACCTGATGCCTGTGGAAATTTTGTTGTTTCAGTTTTTGGAGGAAAATCACTGCAAGGATATGTAATGTGAGTTGCCTATTTCAATGAAAATGGTTACATGAGCTGTGTGAGTCTGATGGAGTCAGATTTGCTGAGCCCTGACTGCCCCTCCCATGACTACCTCCATTGCTCACTTCCAACAAAATTTACTCCCATGTGTTCAATATAGACAATTAAAAATGCGATGTGCATGCATCCTTGTGTCTGCACGCATGTTTGTATGTGTATTCCCTCACCTTTCAGGTATTACGGACTTTTACACATAAAGAAAAATAAATGAAACGCAAAAGCACAGTTTAACCAATAATTATGACATGGACCACCTGCTAGACTGAGAGCTGGAATATGGCCAGTGCCTCAGAATCTTCTAGTCATAGCCCCTTCTTTCAACCATTAGTGGTAGCCACAATCAGGAAGCACTCTCCTTGCTGGGACGGTAGTTTTGCTTGTTTTTCCTCAAGAGGCCCCGGAACACAAAATTGAATTAATCATAATTCTTGGTTCATGACCCTCTGCCATAACTGGCTTTATGAAAAGCGATTTATTTGCATTTCATTTCCTAATAATATGATGAAATTTACAAATTCATTGCCAAATCAAAGAATGAGGCCATTATCAATAACCAATACTTTCTTATCGTTTCCTTAACTCCCATTCCACTGCCTTCCCTGCAGGAGCACTGAGGATCTGAATTATGTGTTATTCTTTCCTTCCCCTTTTCTAAAATATGGTTTTGGCCACTATTTATGTATCTTCAGATAATATATGTTTAATTTTATTTGGTTTTGAATTTGCATGGATGAAATTATGCCATGTATATTCTTGGCAATGCAATTCTCCATTAAAGTTATGTCTGTAAGCTTTATATCTGTTGATGTGTGTATTCAAAGTTTATTTTCACCTATAAGTAGCATTTATTTATATGACTATACAACAATTTATTTGTTCAATTTAATGTTGATTGATGTTTGTGTTTCCAGTTTTAAAATTATGAGTGCTGTGTTATGAGCAGGATTGAGCGTGTCTCTGGATGTACATCTGGGAGTTTCCTTAGGTCATATTCTGGAAGTACACACTAAATGTATATTTTGGCAGGGTTTTGAAATCAATATTCAACCAAAGTTCAGACCAAATGTAAATGCCATCATAATATTAAATAGAATCAGTTCTATTATACAAGAATAACATCTAAAAGTTTGCATACAATGTAATTATCATATTTTAACTATAGAATTTTTAGAGGTCAAATTCTAAACATCCGAACTGGCATACTAACTTCCCAGTGCTGTTGACTACTATTTAGTTCTGTTGGTGACATTTTGGTCACTGGACTGCATTTTTGCAATAGACACCTTGAGTTAGGGTCAAGTGAGAAACAAGGTATCATGTCCGTACCAGTATGGGGTTCTCTGGTAGGAATGTCTACACCAATTGCTTTACCTTTTCTCTAATGGTAATGGGATATTATAAAGAAATAGCTTCACTTCAACTCACAGACTTGAAAATTTGGCTTATGGTGATGACGCCATATTCATTGAAACAAACTGAAGATTTGGATACTGTTTGAATAAGATTATGTCTCACTCTTTTCAGAAATAAACTTAAGGCTAATGTTCTCACTTATATTTTTTAAATTTCTAATATTTGTAACTACTTTGAATTTTTCTTATAAACATCAAATTACAAAAAAACCCCAAACACCTGTCTTTAAACTTCAGATTTAGAAAATACAATGTAACCATGTGATTAGCTTTCAAAAAATAAAAAGTCACATCGAAATTTTCATCTGTGTCTCATCTTTCACTGCATGCCCAATAATTTTAGATTCTTCCTTTGAGTAGAATAATGGGAATTTTTTTTCCAGTAGTTGTTGAGTAAGAAGTACTTATATTCTCAAGGCATATGGGTTTGGTTCTTGCACAGCTTTTATTAGAAAATATCATACAAAATCATACATAATCAAAACGTGGTAAATTCATACATATAGTACCATACAAAATCAATACATTTACTGTTTTCTCATGGTTGAATCATTCTTACCCCCCTGCAAACTCAATCTTTGTCTGTTTCTTATTCTTATTACAAACATAAATGGAGAAAATGCTCCTAACGATGGCTACGCCACTCAGCATACCTGGGCATTTTTCCCCAGCAACTGACTTCAACTGAATTATCAGATGCCTGACATCCTCCTCTTTTGGAGTCTCTGCAACTCTAACATCCTCACTTCCTTCTTCTGCTTCATCAGCTGCTTCATGCATTTTTACGTTGGTCTGTACTTTAGTCAATATTGTTTAGAAAACTGCTTCTGGGTCAGGTTCATTGCATGTTGCCACCTCATCATCCATTGCAACAAAACCTTTAATATCTACTCCTTCAAATTCTCCCATGGGAGATGGACTGCCTGATAGGGTCAAAAACATCATGTTCTTGGGTTGTAGCAAATCCAACTTTTTTGAGACACTTCTGTATAGATTCTGGTTGAGTTTTATTTTAAGTACAACTAATCCAGAGGACAACATCCAGAGCACTAACTGATGCAACATCTGCAGTTGCTTCCAGTAATGATCCCCTGGAGGAGCTAGGCTTGGTAGGACATTTTAAAGGCACTTGGGAAAGATGATGGATGTTTGAGGTCATATTTGGAGGCAGAAATTTCAGTGTCGCATTTCTGAGATGATTCACCTCCTGATGACAAGGGAAGTTGTCTACTGCCAGTAGAACAGGCCATTTCTTCTTCAGTTCTCCATCAACACCCCTCACACACTCCCCAAATAGAGCACCAGTTACCCCTGGGCTTGTGTGTGGTCCCCCAGTGACAAGGAGGTCTTTGGGCTTAAGGTCCTTCAATGCACCTGGCTTTGCAGGTTTGCCAATTACCAAGGGCTTTAATTTCTCTCTGGTTGAGTTAGTACAAAGCAGAACCATGAAACATTCTTCGGAAAGTTTTCTGCTGTTACATTTGTCACAATGAGGCTACTGTAAAGCATCTTGAAAGAATAATCAGCACATGTCAGCATTAAAGATGTCGTTGTCTTTAAAGACTTTGGTAAAGTCCGGGAACTTTTTGATGAACTCTTCCACAACTTCTACTGGAATATCACTAGATTTACCACAAAGACTTTCTGGGAGAGCTCATGTCACAGTTTGAATTTCTCAAGCCAACTGCTTGATTCTTGGAAATCTGATACCCTAGGTCCCTGTATGAAATTTTTAGCAACTCCTTGGGTCATAGGCCTACAGATTTGGATGTTAACGACTCTCATTTGTTTGAACCAGCTTAACATAGCTTTGATGACTTTATCCAGAGCAGTTTTCCTCCTTTTCCACTGTAGGTCTCCACTTTCCTTACTGATACTCCAGATACTCACATTTATGTTTTTGGATGTTGCTAACTGAGGTCTCACTAACACCAAAAAGTTCGGTTGTCTTTATTTGGCCGCTTCTTTTCGGAAAATGTGTGAGACCAAGCTTTTCCTTCAATGTCAGTTCTTTGATTTTTTGCCTTTGGGCCATAATGTCTCAATTAACTATAAAAATTTTAAGTAATTGTAGTATGTACCTACAATTCACATCAGTCCTTCATGTTGATGTAAACGTCTGTGACACTTGCTTAATGACAGGATCCTAGATCTAATGCAACCTGTGGAATTAACAAAACATGAATAAAGAATTTATACTAAAGAAAAAATAACAATTAAGGGGCAAAGCCCATACCTCCTATGCCTTGGTGTAGAGTGGACTCAACTGGCCCAGTTAGAAAGGGTAAATTAATATTGTATGTCACAGTCCAAGTGGAAAAGATACAACTTACAAAGGTGGCAAATATATAGAAGTCAGTCTTCCACTGAGTACATATGGACATTTCTGGTCTATGAAAATTAGGTCAATTTAAGGAGGTGCTTCATGTAGGGAGGTGGTCAACTATGGAGGTTCTACTGTATTTCATTGCATCCTCCTTTACCAACATTGTTCACTGCAATGTATGACATTAAAGTTTTTGTTGTGATTTCTTTTATTAACCCATACTAGATGTTTTTCTTTTCTTTTTTTTTGCAGTTTGGCCAGGCTCCCACTCACCAAACCACCGGTGCCATTCAAAAATTTGGTTGCACGTTTTTCTAATATTTTCAGTACAAGGCTGTCCCAGAATCTCTTATGTGTCATGAAGATTGAATTTGGTGGGAGAAGAATAATAGAAGTGGTTCAATATCATTCTGTTTATGACCAGTAGTTTTTTAACATTAAAGTTGAAGAATAATGCACCATGGGAGGGTGTGAAAACAGCACACATGCATAATTTTTAAACAATTCGTATACTTCCTATATGATTTCATCATTAATGACGATTGCATCACATTTATGTTCACTGATTTTTTTTCTCTTAGAGTTAAGCAATAGGGTTAACAAAATCCAGGGAATGGGAATATATAAAACACTGCTTCTAATGACTATAGGAAATACATTCTTTCAAAAATAAGCACAATTTGCATATTTTTTGGTTAATAAAACAAGTCTCTACAAATATTTAAGGATTGGAATCAGGCAGAGACATCTTATGGCCACAACAAAATTAACCTAGAAATCAATAGTTAAAAAATTATACATTTAGAAATTTTAAAATACAGTAGAAGTTCCGTAGGTGACCATCTCCCTGCATTGACAACCTACTCAAGTTGATCTAATTTTCATCGACCAGAAATGTACCACATGTACATATCAGTACAGTGGGCCTAGTTCCTTATGTTGACCACCTCTGTATGCTGGCCAGTTTGTTACAGTCCCTTGGGTGGTCAACTTACAGAGGTTCTACTGAATATACTTCAAAAATAAATCATATTAGAAATTACAAGGCATTTTGGACTGACATTTATAAAGATGTTGCACATCAAATATTCTGGCATTCAACAAAAACTATTTTGAGTAAAACATATAGTGATAGACTATAAATTCTAACATTAGAAAAATAAGAAAACTTAAAAAAAGTCAATTAGCTTGTCATCCAAATTAGAATTAGAAGATAATAGCAAATAAACTCAAGAAAAAAATAAATAAAAGTAAATATAAGAGGAGAAATTAATAAATACAATTAAAATTTATAATATAAAGAATTAAAGGGCTCAGCACCTGTGGCTCAAGAGGCTAAGGTGCCAGCAACATACACCTGAGCTGGCGGGTTTGAACCCAGCCCGGGACCGCCAAACAATGACGGCTGTAACCAAAAAGTAGCCAGGTGTTATGGCTGGCACCTGTAATACCAACTACTTGGGAGGTTGAGGCAAGAGAATCACTTAAGCCCAGGAGTTGGAGATTGCTATGAGCTGTGATGACATGGCACAGGGCGACAGCTTGAGGCTCTGTCTCAAAAAAATGAAAAGAAAGAAATGAATTAAAGGACAAAAGCTTCTCTGAAAAGGCTGATATAATTAACAAACTTGAAAGAGTGATACAGCAAAAAAGAAATGACACAAACTATATTAAGAACGGGAAAGGGGGCTGGGTGAAGTGGCTCACATCTGCAATCCCAGCACTCTGGGAGGCCAAGGCAGGTGGATGTTTTGAACTCAGGATGTGGAGACCAGCCTGAGCAAGAGCAAGACCTTGTCTCTAATAAAAACAGAAAAACTAGCCAGGCGTTGTGGCAGTCCCAGCTACTTGGGAGACCGAGGCAAGAGGATTGTTCAAGCCCAAGAGTTTGAAGGTGCTGCAAGCTACGATGCCATGACACTCTACCCAGGGTGACAGAGTAAGACAATGTCTCAAACAAACAAACAAACAAACAAAAAAACAAAGCAGTGTGAAGGAGGATGTAAATTAGACACTGACGGCATGAAAAAGATAAAAAATTTTAATTGATAGGCAGTTTTACAAAAACAAATTAGAAAATACAGATGAGGTAGGTTATGTTCTATTTAGAAATATAAGGTATGATATAATACATGAAAATCTAAATACCATAGGTAATGTTCTAGAAAAATATAAATCTCCAAATATAACTGAAGAAGAAATAGGAAACATGAACTACTTATTAGCATTAAAAGAGTGGAATTAGTAGTAAAAATTCTCCTCACAATGCAAACTCCAGGACCAGTTGACTTCACTGGCAAGATTCATCAAGTATTCAAGGAAAAAGTATTTCCAATCACAAACTATTCAAGATACATGAAGAAGAATGAATACTCTCATACCCACTTTATGAGACCAGCTTAAATTTTGATACTAAGAATTGATAATGATTAATCAAGAAAGAAAAAAGGGCCCTTCTAAACATAAATGCAAGAGGTCTATACAAAATATTAACACAATGAAGTCTGCTCTACACTGAATCAAGGCCACTTTGGTTTAACCCCAGAATTCAAGATAGATTTAATACTAGAAAAGTTAACGTAATTTTTCACATTAATATATGAAAGGGAAGAACTCAGATAATAATCACCGCAGATACATAAAAATTATTTGACAGAACTAAATATCAACTCATGTTTTAAAATCTGAAAAGATGAAGAAAGCTTTTTAAGCCATAAAGGTATTGATGACAATTTTTTTGACCAAACCTCGTGTTTGAAGGAAAATGTTAAAAGCTTTTTCTTTGAAATCAGCAAAAGAGAAAAGACTTCTATTTTCTTTTATGTTAGTGTTAGGTGAAGACTCCAGACAGCCCAATATGACAGGGAAAAATAAAAAAGATTATAAAGAAACACAGCTCTAATTTTTCAAATATGATAATAAATAGTATTAGAATTCATAGGCTTTTCACTGAGTCTATGATTTTTTATCAGTTGTTTAGACTCATCATTGTTTTTAACCACTAAGAAAGAAAAAATATATAATGTCAATTAAATTGTGAAACTGCCTTGAGGGCCGTCCTTCATGCTGTATGTGTTAGTTTTTCACTATATAGAAAGATTTGTCCTTTTCTCCAGTGTTTGCAGAGTTCAGGGAAGTTCTGCCTTCAGCTTTATTCCTTGATGTATGATAGATAATTATTTTGCACTCATTGTAGTAATAACATGTCACACAAATTTAATCTCCTGTGGACATTTTCCTTTCTATAGAGCACTTGGTTATTACTTTGCAAGTAAATATGATAGTCTGATTATTTCTCCCATAATGAGCATCTACTGTTAATATCTAGTTTATGCTCCCTTGCTCTGTTTCTGTGCCTTTTTGTGTACTCCATTGCTTTTCTTTATGAAACTTAATAATAATGTAATTGCTGTAAATTCATTTTAACGGACAGTTACCCCCAGCACATGTAGTAAGTGCTAACTATAGCCACAGTTCAATTGAAATGATGACAATATTAATGGCTATGGCCAAGTTCACTCATTCACAGGCAATGATGACTACTACCTAGAAAATAAAGATTATAAATTAGATGATGAGATTCATTTTGATTTCAGAGATGTCACAATGTTAAAAAGGTACACAGTGGAATTACTTAAATATTAAGACATTTTAGCAAGTTTGCAGGATACAAGAGCAATACAGAAAAGAGATCCCATTTCTTTTCTTTTCTTTTTTTTTTTTGCAGTTTTTTTTTTGGCCAGGGCTGGGTTTGAACCCACAACCTCTGGTATATAGGGTCAGCTCCCTACTCCTTTGAGCCAGAGGCGCTGCCCAAGAAATCACATTTCTTCACCAGCAAAAGGCAGAGTACTCAGTTTGTTGGGGTCGGAGCTGCTGACCTTCTTCCCTACTTAGGGCGATGCAAGTTGGGGAGACGTACATGACAGGAACAGCTTCATCTCTTTGCTGTCTTCTGTTGTGAGTGCTTTTCCACCCACATCTGACCCCAGCATCCTTGGGGAGCTAGGACCCTGGTTTTCTGGGGGTTGCTCACATTTTGCAACAACACTTGGGGACCAGGAATCCTCTTACGGTTTCTGGATATCCCAGGATCGGATTTAGAGAATGGAATCACATTTGGGTAAAGTTTTCCCCCTAAGAGAAAGATTCAGTTCAGGCTTTTTAAACCTCTTTGAATTTCTCATGTTTAATGTGTGTGTGTGTGTGAGTGTGTGCATGTGAGTGTGTGTGCGTGTGAGTGTGTGTGCGTGTGAGTGTGTGTTTTCTTTTAAGAAAAAAAGATATGTGAGGGATTTAAGTCCTTCAGTATTTCTGTAGAATAGGTGGGAAATCACCCCCCTCGCCTCACCCCATTTTACCATTTGTCATCTTCATAGACATATATCTGAAATAAGTACTTTGAGGCCTGCCACTTAGAATAGTTAGTCTAAATAAATTGTTGCCATGTTTGTTATCAGTGCTAACTCTCTGGAAATCTGGTAAAGGCTTTTGAAGGAAAGGACATTGGAATAGTGGTTCTTGTGTTTATTTCCTTTAGTTGTGTCACTTCTTTCTGGAATCTCAAGTCTAAAGAGAATTTGATCAAAAAAGATGCCCTTTTCTTGAACTACTTTATACTTGATCCTTCCAGAAAATTTCCCAGGGTTGATTAGCTAGTTTTATCTTGCACTAAACAAACCCTAATGATAGCCGCTTTATGACTGACACCTCTTTTACTCCTTCTCTTTCTGGTAGCTGACCATTTTCCAAGGTATGTCACCCCCAAATGATCACTGCTTAATTGGACAGGTAGGAAATCTCTTTTCAGACATGTGGACGCTTACCTTTCTACCCTCTCTCCAATTATTTCTGTGGCTATGTGGTCACGTTCTCCTTGGTGATTCCTTTGACTCCATCAGGTAACAGGCCTCTTTTCGTTAATCAGTATGGCTGTCTTATTGACCCTACCTATACTGTGCTCCCTCTTTTTCCATCTCGGCCATTGTGTTATGAGTAAAAGAGCAAAATAAGATACTCTCACTGCATTGCTTTGGAAGAAAGTAATTGTGAAAATAACACTATCATGCTCCATGTATCTCTTCCCCAACTGACACAGATGACTGCTTTATTGACAACAACAAATGTTCCCTCTTAATAATGTGTCAAAGCCAAGGATAAGAAAAGTAAGTATCATTCAGTTTTTGTTATCAGCAATCAAATTATATCTAAAGTCACACTGCAAAATGTACGTTATCTTATTGTAAAAGACAAAGAACATGCTGACACTTTGATAGAGTTTGGGGGATGATAGAATTTGGGGGTTTAGGAAACTTTGGTAGAGTTTTAGGATCATGTATATACATGTTAAATATGTTGTCAATTTTTTTCTTTATAGGAGAGTTATTGGCACTATAATAATAAAAATAAGCCACGTTGAGGTCAATTTTACAGTTATTTTCTTTCATCTATTTTGGAAGTAGGCTAATATTGTGGATGGGAAATGACAGTGGAAGAATTTTCTCCTGGGTATTGATTTTTCCCTGTGACCTTTGACAAGTTGTTTTCCCCGTCTGTTTTCCAAAGCAAGTGGCAGAATTCTCAAGAGCTACTTAGTATTTTCTGCTTTATAAATATACTTAATCTTCTTTCATTGTTTATGGTGGTGCCCCCTTTATAACAGTGTCTAGTAGAAGGTAAGAGTGTGGGCTCTTGACTCAACAATTATTAACTATGACCTTGTGTGAGTTATCTGACCCCTCCCTGAATCAGTTCCTCATCTGTAAAGTGGGAATAATAACCACTTTAATCCCTGTGCCCACCTCACAGGGATTAAATGAGAAACTGAATATAATCACACAGTGCAGAGATAGGATGAGAATAAGTACTCACCCAGTGTCAGCTGCAAGAGCTGTTACATCAGGGCAAGTAAGCAGAGGAAGTAAACATGAACTTAACAGGGGTCATGACCCAGGAAGTACAACTTGATCTATGCCACTGCTGACACCATAAACCTTATTATTTCAAAGGCTTCTGTTGTGGTTACCGAAAAATGAAATCTACTCTAAAGCATAAAAGATTCTCAAAAGAACTGAAATGCATACCCAAAATGAGTGGGAAAGTTACAATACTAATCTATTAACTGCAAAAATTGTTTTCAACTTCAAAAGGAAATAAAAGTTGATGCCATTAATGGAAGTGGAAAAAAATAATGTTGAAAGTGGTGATTAACTGATTAATAGATGATTAGAAAACTATTTACAATGAAATATGACTTAGATCAAAGATTTTGGCTAATCTTTGAGTACTTAAGAAATTCTAGGGATCAGTCTGGGTAACGGGTCCTGGTGACTGCGGCTCCTGGCGCCGTGATGGACCTAGAGGAGGCGAAAGAGTTTAAGGAGTACTATACTCAGTGTGCTGCGGTCTCCTGGGGTCTTACTGATGAAGGCAAATATTATTGTACTTCTTGCCACAATGTTACAGAGAGATCTAAGGAAGTTATAAACACTGAAGCTATTCCTAATACCCAGATAAAAGCCATCAGCCGGGGGTTTAAAAGAAAAAAACAGCTCGAAAAAGGCTGGGATTGGTACATGTGTGAAGGTTTTCAGTACATACTTTATCACCAAGCAGAAGCCTTAAAGAGCCTTGGACTAGGTCCAGAGCTAAAGAATGAAGTTCTGCATAAGTTTTGGAAGCGCTACCTTCAGAAAAGCAAACAGGCATATTATAAGAACCCAAAATATACCACTGGAAGGAAAGTTACGGTCTTAGAAGATAATCAAAGGAATTCAGACTGGGCTAGTGGGCCTGACCTGCTAAGTGATGTTAGCTTTCCTTTTTTTCTCAAAAGTGGAGTGGAGTCGCAGTCTGATGCCCATACTCAAAAGCCTTTTCCCATCAGCAGAAAATCACAATCAGAAATGACATCTGTCTGTTCTGGATCTATTGATGGAGTCGAATACTCAGAACAAAAGGAGAAGGGAACTGTGATGATGACCGTGCCAGAGACGTTTGCTCTCTGCTATCTGTCATTACTTTGGCAGAGAGAAACAATAACACTTTCAGATCTTTTGAGATCTGTTGAAGAGGACCATATTCCTTACATAAATGCTTTTCAGCATTTTCCAGAAGAGATGAAATTATATGGGTGTCACAAAAGAATCTTTGCTGTAGAGTCTTGGCCTGACTATGAAGATATCTATGATAAAACAATTGAGATTGCTAGATTTTTAGATTTGCCTCGTTTTCCAGACATAACCGAAGACTGCTATCTTCATCCTAGCATCTTGTGTATGGAGTACTTAATGGAGGTCAATCTCCCTGATGAAATGCACAACTTAGCCTGCCAAGTGGTAAAAATGACTGGAGTAGGAGAGGCGGATTTTCTGACATTTGATCCTATAGCTAAAAGGGCAAAAACTGTTAAATATGATTTATAAGCTGTAGCTATCATTGTGGTGGTATTGAAACTGCTCTTTTTATTGGATGACAATTTTGAATGGTCTTTGTCTAATCTTGCCGAAAAATACAATAAAAAGAACAAAAAAGATAAGCCATGGTTTGATTTCAGAAAGTGGTACCAAGTTATGAAGAAAACTGTTGATGAGAAAAAATATAAATGGGAAGAAGCAAGGGCAACGTATGTTTGGAAAAGTGAAAAGCCTCTCTACTGCTCATTCACTGACAAACCTGTAGTACATAAAAGAAGAGAAATGGTGGTCAATCTGCAAAAACAATTTAGCACACTGGTTGATTTGACACCAACTGTTGAAAAAAAAACATCCCTCAAGTTTTCAGTTTAACTGGATTGAAGAAGACAACGATAGAACTTGTTTCCATGGACACAGCCTCCAAGGAGTTCTGAAGGAGAAAGGCCAATCACTGCTAACCAAGCATTCCTCCTATTGGCTTAGTACACAGAAATTCTGTAAAGGCTATTGTAAACATTTGACAACCTATGAAGAATCCAATTTTTCTCTGAGTTACCAGTTTACACTAAATCTCTTCTCCTTCCTGCTAAGAGTAAAGACCTCCTTACTCCATGAAGAAGTGAGCTTAATTGAAAAGAAACTGTTTGAAAGAAAATACAGTAGAACAAAAAAGAAAGCTAGAAGATCCAAGAAAGCAAGAAGATATTGAAAAAGAAGAAATAGAAACTATTTTAAAAGTAATAATAATGTCAAATTGTAATATGGCATTTCAAAGTATTTCAAAGTAATTTTATCGCTTGCTTTACGTAATTTAGTGCATTACTTACACATTCGTACATACATATATATGTATTAAATGTGTGTATAAAACTTTATACTGTAAAAAAAAAAAGAAATTCTAGGGATCTCATAAAAGACATTTCAGCCTTACATTGAGACCCCAAAGTAATCAAACAGACCAAATAAAACTCAAGCAAATCAGAAGGTGATCAATTATACACAGTAAGTTAAAAACTATTATCATTCCCCACCCATCTTCAGTAATATAACCTCCCAAAGCAACACAATCCACCTCACCTGACAGAACAGGTGAGCCTAGACCAGATGAGAGACAAATCCAGAAGGGGCAACCATTAAAGGGGGGGCGTTCAGTTTATTGCCATGAGCATTGCAGACCAGAGGTTAACAATCCCATCACCCCTGGCCAATGTATCTTTCACACGATGAAAAAGCCCCACCAATTCAACAGATAAAAGATAAATCAAAGCTCTTGAAAAAACCATTAAGTCTTAAGTATTAATTTCCTTAGTGAAATCTTCACTCTATGACCTTATTATACATGAATCACGGCATTAAAATGAGGAAGCAGTGCTCAGAGACAGTGAGGCTCAGTTTTATGTCTCCTAACCTAGGTCAGCTCCTTAAACTTGTAGTAAAAGCTACGCGTTTCTAAGAACCTATGTCTAGAAGGTCTACGAAGGGGAAGAAGGGATGGAGGTGGGGAATGGTGGGTGGATATCTGAACAAATAAAAAATGAAGACATATTTCACAGGGATCTCACTGACTTTTAGAAATTCTTTGAACAATAGCCCTGGCCCTGGGGTGCTGTAATGACATACCCCATTATAAAATGTAACACTAAGTAAATGTAGGAGTGGAAATTTAACAATTGAACATTTAATGGCTGCAATTATGGCAAAAGAATAATGAACCCATTAGACAGGAGAACCGGCAATTACTCTACAGCTTATTGGAATACAGCTGTGAAAAAGTAATACAGCGGCATACTTAAGAATGGTTATTAAAAGGGGGTAATGCATTCTGTTTACACTGACAGAGGCGATTTTTCTTCTGAAATGAAATGGTGCTTTTTGGCTATCAGACATATGAACTGAGATATGATGAATCCTACTATTTAAAGGTAATCCATTTTCAGATATGCCTCTCTAGCTGTAAATGATGCCTCCACTACGACTATCAGAGGGAGATTTTTTTTTTTTTGGTGGAAGAAATGAAAAAAGATGTCAAAATGGACTTATAAACACTAAATAAATCACCTGGAGAAAAGTGGGCTAAATTTTAAATGATCCAAATAGCTGCAATAAATGAAATAGCTACAAGTTCAAAGATGAGGGCTGTCAAGAAAAGGTGTTCAGGACAATGCCATGATCTATGAAATCGTTATTTTGGTGTCCAGAGGTGATGGATGTGTCCTGTTAAATTTTCAAATGCACACACTTCTAAGTACAATGTATATGGCCCTCTTTATTTCCAGATATATCCTTCCAAATGTAGTTATCAGAACCCTGGGAGTCAGCCGAACACCAACCTGGCTGAAAACAGTAATCTACACGGTGCTGGGCATGGGAGAACTGCTGAAGTGTATGAAAAGTGTCCTATCCAAGTGGACTCGACAGAATGGAGAGAGGGCTCAGCCCTCAAGACCTCAGCACCTGCCTGCAGATTGGTTTCAGAGGGGAAGATACATTCTTGTAACAAGGTGTCATTTCTGGCTATTTTCAAGATAGATTGGAAGAACATAAAATAGAGGTATAAACCACACAGAATGCTGGAAATTCAGAGACCCCTGGGGAAGTCCTCTGGTCATCCGAGACCTCTGGGGCCATATCCAAGCCACCCCAAAACAGAAGGAGAGGTTTTTTTTCACTTTGAGACTTCCACTAAGGAAGACTGGTGTTTATGATAATGAGAAAAATTGTACACCTTCTTCTCTGTAGAAAAGGAAACTCAAGTTCAGGTCCACTTTTCTATTATATGCTTATAATTTTAAAAGACATGATTAAAGCATGGTAAGCAAGACTTGACCCTCAGTTTGCCTGAAAAACTGAGATGCCCCAGGCCCTTCCCACCCCCAGCACCCCCACCACCTCCCATGGCTTGGGGCTGCATTCTGCTGCAATCCACTCAGTGCCTAGAGCTTTAAACCAGCTCTTCTCAGTATAGCCTGGATATCAAGCTTATGTGAGAAGAGGTTGTTATAAGCGGTGTATTCTGTCTGATGTAGGATCATGTTGATGCCTTAATCTAAAAAAGAGCAAGGTAAATTTTCTTTTGACCTAAAAGGAAGTTGCTTAGCAGGGAGTGAAATAAAGTAATTTTGTAGATTTTAGGTTCACAGACCTCTTTTGAGGATCTAACAAAATCTGTAAGCAATCACTCCAGAAAAGTGCACATACATTTCTGACCATTAGTTCATGAACTCATCCTTGAAAAAATGCTACCTACTTCATTGCTGAATATCACTATGGTCACCTTTCAAGTATTCCCCTTGGTTGGGAAGCTATGTACTAATGTCAGTGCCTAGTCAGCCCTTCAAAGCAATTTTGCAACTCTGTCTGTAATGGACATCAGAGCTATTACCGTATTACCCTTGATGTCCTGTATGTCATGAAAATGTCTTCCTTTCTTCAGGTAAAGAAAATGTCATTGGGGGCCGGATCTGGTGAGTAGGGAGGGTGTTCCAATATAGTTATTTGTTTACTGGCTAAAAAACACAGTGTAGCCTGTGAGCTGGTGCATTGTCATGGTGCAAGAGCCATGAGTTGTTGGTGAAAGTTCAGGTTGTTTTCATCTAACTTTTTCGTGCAGCCTTTTCAGCACTTCAAAAAGTAATGTGGTTAACTGCCTAGTTGGTGCAAATTCATAATGAACAATCCCTCTAATATCCAAAAAGGTTAACAACTTTGTTTTGACTCTTGATTTGGACTGGTGGAACATTTTTGGTCCTGGAGAATGGGCTGACTTCCATTGTACACTTTGATGCTTTGTTTCCAGGCTTTACCGGTACACTCAATTTTCTTTGCCAGGGATAACCAGGCCTAAAACATCATCTTACCTCTCCAAAAGGTCTTGGCAAACATCCGCTCTCCTTTGCTTTTATTCATCCATGAGCTCCTTTGAGACTATTTTTGCACACACCTTTCTCATGCCAAGATTTTCAGTTAAGATTTACTTAACCAATTCCCTATCGATGTTTACTTGGTCTATTACATTTCTCATAGCCAGCTTACAATTTTGGTGCACAATTCAGTGAATTTTTGCATGGTTTTGTCAGTTCTGCTTGTTATTGGCTTTCCTGACCTCTCTTCATCAGTGATTCTTTTCTCTCAGAAAGAAAAGTTTAATTTATTTATACACTGCCATTTTCTTCATGGTATTACCCCCCACAAACTTGGACTAACATGTCCCTGATTTCACTTCCACTGTTGCCAAATTTAACAAGTAATTTAATGTTTGTTCATTGCTTGAATTCAAGCTCTGATCTTCTAGTGATGGCACACAAAAACATGAAACACCAATAAAGAATGCCACCCAGCAATGAACTGCCACACACTGACCTGAAGACAGCTGTGAGACACTGATATACCAAGGTTATGAAACCTTACTGAGTTGTCTGTACAGTGCTGCCAATGTAATATAAGTGCACAGTGGCAAGTTTGCAAACTTAATTGTCCGCCCTTATATGTACTACATTTGCATGAAATTTCATGGCTCAAAATCTATTAGGTAGTCTACAGTCTTAGACTGAGTCTTATATAGGCTGTGGCCAGTATCAACTTCTATAGCTTTTCATCCAGATAAAGCTTATAAAATGTCTAGTTCTTAAATATTTGATTTAATAAGGCCTACCATAGTGGTGAAATTAAATTCACATAATTAAAGAAAGAGATAATAGCTAATAGTTTTCCTAGCCTTCCTACCAAATTAGATTTTAACTGGTTTAGATTTCTCCCTTTTTCTTTCCTGATTTACTATGGAAGAGGAGCAATGGGGAACAAGATGTCCAGTGAGTGACCATAGAGAGAAGATTTTAGATGACCAGCTCATGAACTGTGACTGTCACTATTAGCCTTCAGGGAGGGAAAAGACAAAAGATGATTTTGCCCAATTTTTCCATCAACTTCTTCTCCCCTCTGAACCAACCTTCTCTCTGTTCAAGGTCAAGATGATAGGAAGTAATAGGAACTCCTTACTCTAGAGGGGCCAATCATAAGAGGAAAGGCTATTCCACTCTGTGGGGTTTGCACAGTGCTCCCAGAGTCGCACCTGCTCTGCACTAACTTCATGCCTGCCCTCCTGCTGCTGCACTTTGACCCTCCATTCAGGTTTTTCCTTGACCTCTGGGTCTGGTCTTGAAATCAAAATATTGCTGACCTCGTCTGCTTTCTGACTTGTTTTGCCTTTAGAGTTTGTCCCCTTGAAAGTTGTTGAAGGAAAAGACCTTTTTGGTTTGTGGGTGTCCAACCTGCAGCCTGCAGGCCACATGCAGATTATGTGAGGACATTTTTGCTTATCTCTGGTAGCAAATATCATGAAAACTATGCCCAGTTTTTTTCTCCTCATCTTTTGTTAGTGTTTGTGTATAATTAATGTGGGGCCCAAGACAATTCTTCTTCTTCCAATTTTTAACAGAGGAGAAAAATGGTTGGCTACCCCACCAATCTCTACCCCTCAGACTATGAACCCCAGAGAGAGAGCCTGAGAGGAATTGTGATTTCTGGGGTTCTACAAACTCCTGCATTCTGCCCTCCCTGGGTAGAGGCAATGAAAGAAATGGAAAGACTGTAATTTTTAGGTGAGGAAAGAAGGAGGGATAGAGGAAGGGAGAAAAGGATACTTGGTCAGCATTTTGCACAAACGTTCTTGAATTTAAACTTCCGGCTTCTCTCCTCCAATTACACAGATGGGTTAGAAGTGCAGGTTAGAATGAGGGCAGCCATCTTGCAATTTTAGATGTGTGCAGTGTTTCAGATTCCAGTGTCTATTGTGCAGTCAAATAATTCTTTGAAATTATCATAATTATCTCATGAATAGAACAATGACACTACTTTGTGCGTGTATGAAAATTGTCAATTTTTTGAATGAAAACATTTAACATACAAAGTATGTATTCTGATTTGCCATTTCTTTATTTCTATATACCCGGAGACTCAAAGGAAAAAAAAAAAGAAAGAAAGGAAAAAAAGATGAAAAAAGAGGAAATATCCCAGACCTCTATCTAAGTTTGAAATACCCCAGATGTCTATCTATTGTGAGGAGTCCTGGGGTAGCAAAGAATAAGGGAAAGAAAAGGGGAAATAAAGGAGAATAAACACCAAAGGACAGACATTCTGTTTAGGTGCCACTGAAGGTTTGGTCTGTCTTTCCCCATCATCCCCTCTCTGCATCCTCCTCCTCTCTCAAAAACAGAAATGCTTTTTTCCCTTTTGCTCTCTGGTGCCTGATTGTGTACTGAGAAATGTATGCCAGTTAAAATATCTGGGGACATAGTAGCTCCATGATAATAGGATTTTATTAGATACTAAAGGATAAAGGATTTTATTAGATACTAAAATAGAAAGTGCCAAAATTACCTGATTCCATGACTTCATGAGTCTCAATAAGCATTTGTCATATTGCATCCAAGTGAGTTTTGGGAGAGAGGTGCTTTTCAAGTTTCCCTCCCAGTACCTGGAGCAAATTAACGCATCCCTCCATCTACAAGGATTCCCACAGATCCTTTGGGTCACACATTGGCTTTGCTCACTCATGAGTTATCTGGTCAACCTGGTGCCCTGTATGTACAATCGAAACACTGGCTTGTTGAGAAAACTAAGTCTCTAGACCCAGCTCTGTTGTGAGCTCACTATGTGATCTTAAGCGAGTCACCTAACCTTCCTGAACTCTGTTTCTTTCTCAGAGAATAAAGTCATTGCATTATGATGGAAAGAAAGATGTTTTCTGGAGCTAAGTATTTGTGATTCTGTGAATTTAATTATTGCCCAACATGATTCTATTTATGCCTTATGATGCAAAAACTATATAGTTGGTGGTCTGAGTATATGGTGTCAACGTTTCTGAGGTCAATTAATATCTAAGCATACAGCTGTGAATTCCTTGTTTCTTTGAATATATCAGCAGCTTATTTTCACTTGACATGTCAGTACAGAGTAAGGGAAACTGGGTTTGAGGGATGACTAAAGAAGAAATGCTTGAGATTATTAAGAAATGTATGCAAATTTTTCAATAGAGCCCAGACTCTTCCTTGGTTGCCATGATGAGATTTTCAAAAGTCTAAAGCCAGCGCTAACCTACCTCTGGAGATTATGATTATGTGAGTAGACACATCGCAGTGGGAGTTGGTTGAAAGAACCAACCCACTGTGCTTTCTCGCAGAAGGACGTTCAGCCATGCAGTAAATCCACAAGCTGCATTCTTTGGGATGTACATTTTGTTGATTAGAAAATATAGAAACAAGCTAAAGTCTGGAAATGAGATGCTCAGAAAGGTGATTAATATAAAAAAAGGAAATAATACTGCAACAACGTTTCTTTGGGAATGTGTACTTCATATAGCTACTACATGACACAAATATTTTGGATTTTTAATTGGGCCAAGAAAGCAGTTATCAATAAAATGATATCAGTGTAATTCTTATAGAATGCACATATTTTTAAAAGAATAAACACAGCTCTTTATAAATTAGTAGTGAGGTTTTGTTGATTATTGACAGAAAAATTCAAAGTCAGTGAAGGAAAACCGTTCAGAAGAAACCCTTCAAACCTATTCTGTACTGGGGTGAGAAAAGGAAGCAGAGAAACTTGTTTTATTCATACGCAGCATCATCTTTTCAGTATTTTCTTTGCTAGCATTCAACATTCGTGGTGAGCAAAGTAGCTGTTTGCATTCAACGTATTCTTTCTCCTAGCTTCCTTCATCTTTAGTAGAGTTTGAGAAAAGAACAGATTTCTTTCACAAGTACAACACAAAATTCCTGCACTAGGGAATAGCTATACCCCTTTCAATCTAAGAAATTGAACAAGGCTTTTTTTTTTTCTCATTTACTGTCCCTGTAATACATCACTGCATATATCATTGCTGGTGTATTGATAATATTTAATGATAATTATATTAGCACCATTAATAAAGTATTTTAATTCTCTTATGCAGTTGCATCCATTCCCTTGGGCTAAAAAGAAATCATTAGTAATTCCACACTGACTCACAAAATTTTCCGATTATTTTAGTGCTAAATTCTCAGACTTCCACAGAGACACAGCAAATAAAAAAGGCCTTTGCATGTGACAATTGAAACCCTTCCATTTCGGCTTCTGTGCCTGACATTTTGAAATCAGTCACTAGGAAAGGTGAGCAGCCTCCTGCAAGTGTTCAAAAGGGCTGGGGTTTGTGCCTTCATTTGCTCTTTACCATAAAAGATTTCTTGAGCAATATACATGGAAGGTTGAGATGGGACTTTTTAGTTAGGTTCTTCTTTCCCCTCGTGTTTTAGTAAGTCTTGTTCCTCTTTTACTATTTTCCTATGTCTTAGTATGTTGCAGTCTTTTTTATTTATCAGGATACTGCCACATTAAATAAAGCCCAAGGGCTCCTTGGATTAATAAAATTAGCGTTCATTGTTTAAGGCACAGTCCAATGAGGGTCATGTGACTCTCCCGCGTGGCTGTCATCCAAGCCCCGGCTGGGGGACCAGGCTATTTCCATTTTGCAATTCGGAATCTCAGAATCCTTTGTTCCCAGCCTCTTGGCCAGAAGAGAGAAAGTGTGTGTGGAGAAGGCACATCCTCTCTGCTGTGCCCCAGACAAGGAAGAATACAGACTTCCTTTAAGTACCCACTAGCGGGACTTAGTTACGTGACCCCAGCTAGATGCAGAAAGGTAGAGAGGTGTGATGAAGATCATGGGTATTTAATGATTGGTGACACTCTCCATCTTAAGACAAATTAGGATTATTTCTAATGGGAAAGGAGAAAAGCCGAATTCAATATGCAGTTAAACAAAACAAAGAAATCATCCTTTTTCTGGGAGTGTAGAGTGCTTTTTGAATTAATGAATTCTAGATTTAATAATATCAATAATTCTGACACTACTAAAGCTAACGCCATATTTGCATGTGGGATATTTCCACTTTGGCAAGCACTTTTATAAATACTGTATCCTCAGAGCCTTTTATAGTTTCTAGCACATAATAGCTGCTCAATAAATATTTGCTGAATGAATGAGTGCGTGTCAATTCCATTTACGCCTCTGATAGCCTCCTATCCCATCACTGGGTGGTCGTCAGGGCTACAGGTACACTATGACATTGGGCACAGACTACTTTGCCATAGTTCATAAAGATTATTGGGCAACAAGTGAGCAGAGTTGTGCTCTAGCTTCCTTGGCAGAAGAAGGAAGCTTCAATTGGGTGGGCTTTTCTTTTCCCTAGAGAACACCCCAGCCAGCTGGTGTAGGTAGAACACAGTTGTGCCTATTTTCTAGGGAGAAGAAAAAGACACCCAATTGCAGGCTCCCCACCACACTTTTTTCTTAAATAGCTTTCTTGGTATTGTTGGGGTAAATTCTAATGGCTGTTACAGATCAACTCTAACATCTTGGGAAGTGTCATACCACTGAAAGTTGTTTTTACTCACGTTATCAGCCGGTACAGGAGTTCGGGTGAGGCAGGCCCCTTTGCGTGTTACATGACAGAGACCCAGGCTCTGTCTGTCTCAGGACTCCAGTCACCGCTTTCAACTGGACTCCCATATTATGCTGTAGGGTCGTCTCCATGCAAGTCAGCTGGGAGGGGAGCATGTCATGGACGCTCTTACCTTGGTGGTTTTTAGCGTAGGTTTCCTCCATAAGCCTGGAAGTGTGTGCATCGCTTCTGCCTATGTTCCACTGGCCCACATGTAGTCATATGGTCAAATCCAGCTGCAAGGGAATTGGCACAGGTTTTCTTGTCATCATCTAGGAGGAGAAAAACAGGCAGTCTCTGTCACAATAATTAACACTTCAATATCATTCAGAAGTTAGATATTCCTTCACAAAAAAATACTATGTTTATGTTAATGGAACATACAATGCAAACGTATAGCCCAGACTCAAGCACTATAAAAGTGATCCAAGTAACCAGAAACATTTGGTCCCAGCCATTTGGGAGGCTGAGGCAAGAGACTCACTTTAGCCCAAGAGTTTGAGGTTGCTATGAACTATGACGCCACAGCACTCTACCAAGGGCAACATAGTGAGACTCTGTCTCAAAAAAAAAAAAAAAAAAAGGGGGAGGAGCCAAGATGGCGGTCTGTAGCCAGCTTTCTGCAGACGTTCCTGTCCAGAAGGAGAGTTAAAGGACAGAAATTTGGCGAGAAAGCCAACGGTTTGGAGCTGAGCCAAGAGACAAGGTCGAGAAACACACATCAACACTGCTGGAGCGACCTGCGA
>CAUYON010048860.1:0-13213 GCA_963573935.1 Arctocebus calabarensis
ATTGCTCTAGAAATTAGGTAGTTGAAATTGATTTTTTAAAGAAAAATTTGTTTATAAAATGTATAAACAGAAGTTAACTGATGACTCCACACTGAGCCTCAGAGTTAAAGCATTCTATAATAGACATACTCTTATTTGACATTGTGAATGTTACTTTCTTTTCATTATTATTATTAATAGTGCTTAATATTTCGATGCAATAATCATCTGATTTCTTTTCTGAACGTATTTATCTTCGTTCATTCTTTTCAAGGTTTTTGTTTCTAGTCCTTATCTTAAACACTGTTATTGTTATTAAATTTTAAGCCTTTTTAATTCTGTGAAGGCAAAAATTGGAAACCTAATAAATACCTGTATATGTAAAAATAAAAAATAAACTAATTAAAGAACAAATGAGACAGTATGCAGCAAATATGTGTGGTGATTATCTGCACTTGGGCAAATCTTGAAACTACTTACCATTCAATAGCTATTATAATAGAAATCTCACAGACCAATGCCATATAGAGGAACAGATAATATGGAAAAACAGATAAGACTCCCATGACAGTGTAGGCAGTTTCTTCCACTTTTTATCATCAACACTTTCTGTAAGACCATCAGTCAGCCCATCAGTAAATACACCTGACCTTTAACAACATGCATTTGAACTAAAGGTCCACTTATACAAAGATTTTTTTTTTCTATAAATAAATTGGAAATTATTTTGGTGATTTGCATTAATTTGAAAAAGCCTCTTACATGAACCATAGCCTAGAAATAGCAATAAAATTAAGAAAAAGGTATGTCAGGAGTGCATAAAATATACATAGATACTAGTCTAGCTATGTGTTCACCAACTCTTTATGTGATCTGTAAAGTTACTGGTCACCAGCAGGGTACTAGTAGTTAAGGTCTGGGGGAGTCAAAAGTTATATGTGAATTTTTGACTGCACAGGGTTGGCAACCCTAATTTTCATGTTGTTCAAGGTTCGACTGTACTTACCCAATGCTTTTGATATATTTGCTACCTGGGGATAATGGTGTGTCGAGGACTGGACACCGTGCTTGCAAAGGACAGTTACTGATTCTTATCACATTAAAAGGAAATGCTGAGAACAGAGCAGTCTCCTGGCAAGCCTAGAGACGTTTCCTGACTTGGCGGCAATCCCCCAAGTCACTCAGTGTTCCGGAATGAGATAAGGTTGGTCACTCACTAGTAAGCATGTGTTAAACATTGATGCTTAGTAGTTCTTCATGAGGGTTGAAGGGAAAGAACACGTGAGGAAAGCACGTGGCAATCCTTATGCAGGCAGCCCTCATATGTAATTACCTGAACTCTCCCCACCTCTTTATGTCAATTACCTTAACTCTCCATACCTGTTGTGTATAACCTTAATAAATAGCCATTGCAGAGGGGGCTTGGGGTTACCCTGCAACTAAGGTTAGCCCACCTCCCACAAGCTTGTACTTCTAATCCGTGTCACACCTAGTTCCTTCCTGTGGCAACTGAGACCAGGCCATAGGGGTCCTGACAATGGTGTTTTCAATTTTCTGTCCTAAACATCTCTTACAGTTAAATATAAATATTGCCAAAGCAATTTCTTCCCCTGAAATATGATAGAACCACAGAAGGGCCTTAGAGATCATTTAGTCCTATCATCTCATTCTAAAGACATGGAAACTGAGTGAAATCCAGAGAGGTGAATTCATTCCAAGTCCCTAAATGACTGAGTGACATAGTGACTAGTTCTATGGCCTCCTGACAGTCCAGTGTTTGTTCTTATGCGTGGAAAGACTTAGCAAATATTCTAACAGCCCAAGCCAGTGGAAGTGTCAAACTCACTGACTTCAGTGCCATTTACATTTATACAGAGTGGTGCTGTAATGGGATATGGCTCAGAAATTCAGGGCAATGTTCTTGTTTGTTTGTTCATTTGTTTGTTTTTTGACAGATGGTGGTCCCTCTGTCACCCAGGCTGGACTGCAGTGGCACAATCATATTTCCCTGTAAACTCAAATTCCTGGGCTCAAGCCTCCTGCACCAGCCTCCTAGGTAGATGGAACTACGGTTGAGCACCACCACACTTGGCTACTTTTTTTTGTATTTTTTTTTTATAGAAACAAAGATCTCTCAATATTGGCCAGGTTGGTCTCGAACTCCTGGCCTCAGGTGATCCTCCTGCCTCTGCCTCTCAAAGTGCTATGATTACAAGCGTGAGCCACTGTGTTCAGCTAGCAACATACATTTTGCAAAACTCTCATATAAAAGATATAAATGGAAAATGCTATAGCAAACTCATTGTCACATAATTTTATAATAACATCTGCTCTCTAGGTGTAAAATTTATTCACCACTCCATTAAAAATTCATTGCCAGATTATCTTGCAAGCTAAGAAAAACAAACTATTAAGCTTAGTAGATCAGTACACTCTCCAGGTGATATTTATTCACTTCATTTGACAATTGACTGGTCACACCTGTTTCATTCTCCATATTATGTGCACACAATTATCTTATAGAGACCAGACATTCAATTAACCCAGCTGTCACACATCTGTTGCTGTCTCTATAAATGTGCAGTTAGCTGGTAATTACTCTTCTGATAATAATCAAAAACTTCACACCTCTTTCTTATTGTAATAGTCTCTTACTTCCTTCATCCAAACTACCTCAATTGCTTTGTCTGTGATCCAAAGATTCCAGAACATATCTATTTCTTGCCCTCTCAATGGAAGAATAAGTCTGGAATTTACACTTAGTGATTTGGAAACTTACAGATACAGTCTCAACATATTCCACCAAATTTCAAAATAAGAACTTAGACCAGTTAACAAATATATAAATTTGTCATTCCACTCCAAAAATGACTATTAACTTGCCATGAGTGTCTAAGTAAATGATATCACTGCCTTGTAGATGACTCTTGCAATCTGCAGTATATACAGGAAGACTAGGCCCTCCATTCTACTTTACAGAACTTTTGGAACATTGTGCATGGTTATTCAAATTTCCTGGGGAATCAACTATATCATGATACTAGTGCCTTATGGAAATTTGACATATATAAATCTAGCAACACAGCTTTTTTTTCTTAATAAATAAGTAATAAATATTATCACACATGTACTAGCACTTTATATCACTCAAAAGGACTTCAAGGGTGGTGCCTGTGGCATAGTGAGTAGGGCACTGGCCCCATATACCGAGGGTGGCCAGTTTGATCCCAGCCCGAGCCAAAAACTGCACCAAAAAAATATCCAGGCATTGTGGCAGGTGCCTGTAGTCCCAGGTCCTCGGGAGGCTGAGGCAAGAGAATCGCCTAAGCCCACGAGCTGGAGGTTGCTGTGAGCTGTAATGCCATGGCACTCTACTGAGGGGGCAACAAAGTGAGACTCTGTCTCTACAAAAAAAAAAAAAAGACTTCAACAAGAATGCACGGACTGAGTACTTGCTATGTGACAGATTCTATATTACATATTAGAACTATAAAAATAATTAAAACCTGGCCCCTTGCTTTGGCAATCTTTGAGGCAGCCCAATAAATAAAATGTCCCTTTCCTGCTCAAGTTCTGAACCAAGTGAAATGTGGGATATAGCAGCAAGATACATAGACATCAAAATATCAACTCAACTTTGAGTGTGTCATCGCTCAAAATACAGTATTGAAGAATACGGTACCGATAAGACAACATCATAAACTGAATATCAGATTTACAGATAACAATATAGCAGAATTAGACCTGGAAAAACAGAACCAGCCCCTGGAGAACAAAGCAGTATACACGCTCCCTGCAGACAGCTACTCCCAAGGAGGCAGGGAAGAGAAAAGAGGAAAGAGATGCACTATACTTGTTTAATTTCTCTGTCTAAACTCATCAATCAAGTGCTGTACTCCTGTCCCATCCCCACTTAAAAGGATGGGGGATCTTGGTAGCTCATGTCTTAATCCTATCACTTTGTGAAGCCAAAGTGGGAGGATCGCTTGAGGCCAGCAGTTCAAGACCAGTCTGAGCAAGAGTGAGACCTCATTGCTACACAAACTAGAAAAATTAGCCTGGTGTGGTGGCATGAATCTGTAAACCCAGTTACATGGGAAATTGAGGTTGGATGATGACTTGAGCCCAGGAATCTGAGGTTGTTGTGAGCTAGGCTGACAAGGCTTGAACTCTAGCCTTGGGTGACAGAGTGAGACCCTGTCTCAAAAAAACAAAAGTAAGTAAGTAATAAGTCAAAGCCAGGAGTTAGACTAGTGGATGTCTTTCCACCTGGTAGGAAACATCAGAAGTGGAAAGGAAGCATTCCATCAGCCTAACACTTGCCCTGAAGGACCTCATCACCACAGCAACCATGAGAGGTAAATAGAAAGTTATTGATATTCACAGTAACCATCAGCAGTAAATAGGAAGTTATTATTGATATTCACAGCAACTATGAGAGATAAATAGGAAGTTATTATTGATATTCACAGCAACCATGAGAGGGAAATAGGAAGTTATTATTTTACCTATTTTATATTAAAGGAAGCTGAAATCTGTAAGAGTCACACAGCTAAGTTGAAACTATTATAGAATAACACCTTGATTCTTTATGGTATGAATTTGGACATTGTTACCAATGAAATTAGACGATGGATTTATCTATACAATGCCTCATTTTTTGGCAAGTGAAGCATAGGCTTTGATTCTAAATGGTTTTGTGACTATCTAAGGTTGTGACAAAAGCATCCGTCATCTTGGGGTTATTTGCTCATTCGAATCTCCTACTTCTCTTTACTTCTCTTTCAAAATAAATGGGTTTTTTAAAAGAAAAAAAGGCAAAAGCAGATAAGCTTTAAAAAATGGAATGCCACCCTAGTAAAGTTTTACAGGGAAAACAGCCAAGCAAAGGTGAGAAAAACAGATAATGGAGACAAAATAAACTCAGACAGTTATCCAATGTCCAATGCGAGAAAGAATACTTAATTTAGTTAACCGGCACTGCATTTCTGCATTTCTATAATAGTGATGAGAGCCGCTAATACATTGAGCATTTTATGTATTGTTGTTTGGGAGCTAACCACTATTATTACATAGTACTACATATATAAAGTGCTATGTGAATACATATATAAGAAATCATCTTTTTTATCATCTTTTTTTTTTCAGATAGGAAAACAGAGACTTATTTACATCAAGTGAATTATCTATTTTCATATAATTGCTAGGACGTAGGAGCGTCAAGATTTGAACCCAAGATATCTGACTCCAGACGCCATAGTCTTAACTCAGCCAGTTCATTCTTTCTTTTTTTTTTTTTCTTTTTTATTACATTTTTTTTTCCTTAGCCAGTTCATTCTTTGGGCCTATCAGCTAGGAGCAGAAACTGAGTTACTTCTGGTATAGCACATTCCAGCAGGGATATAATACATCTAAGATAGTTACCTTATTTTCAAGGTTGTAATAATACATTTAATTACACATGTTACAAGCATTAAAAAAAAAAAAAAGCTTAAGAGTCTTTACAGTGCAGGCGTCAACACAATTCAACATATTAACAAGTATATGAGCCTCAACATGAGCTGGCATGAAAAAGTGATTTGGGCGGGAAAGAGTTAAGCTGGCAAGCATGTGCTAATAGGTCTGAGCTGTTTAAAGATGGGCTAAGCTGCCTCCAGAAGTATGAAATTCCTATCATGGGAGGGGCTTCTTATACAGGCTGAAAGAACAAACATTTGCTAGATCAAGTTAGGTTGTAAACTTCCCTCATCCCTGAGAGTCTATGATTAAGTCAGTTGATTTTGAATAGCCACTATGGGCCAAGTACTAGGGTGAGCTCATCTCACGAAGAGGAGTAAGACATACCCTCAAGGAGCCCATGTTGTAGTAGAGTAGATGGCATAAACTCAGAAATGTATAATACAGTATGAGAAGTGCTCATATGGCATGGGAAAAAAGATCTGCACTTAACCCAAGCTGGGAAGAGGAGGCTCTACTATGAAACCAGTATATAAACACCCACACTTCCATATGAAAGCTATAACCCAACTACAGCCCAAGATGAAGGGGGAAGGATGGAGGGAGGGAGGGTAATCGGTGGGACCACACCTATGGTGCATTTTACAAGGGTACATGTCAAATCTATTAAGTGTAGAGTATAAATGTCTTAACACAATAATTAAGAAAGTGAGGTGAAGGCTATGTTAATCAGTTTGTTGTAAGTATTTCAAATTGTATATAAAACCAGCACATTTTACTCCATAAATACATTAATGTACACAGCTATGATTTAATTTAAAAAAAAAAGAAGGAAAACAAGATATTGCCTACACATGATGCTTAAACTCTAGAAGGAAGGGGAAATATTAGCCAGGGTTTCTTTTATATGTTACAATGTAATAAACTACTTCTAAGACTAAAAATGACAAATATTTTATTATACTCATAATTGGGAGCAAGAAATTCAGCAGGGCGGACCATTCCTTTGCTCCTCTCCTGGGGACACCCAGTGGTACTCAGTCATCAGCTGTGTTAGTCTGGAGGGTTCAAGACAAATTCAGTTCACATGCCTAATATCTTAAAGGGGACAGCTTTAAAGACTGCTCTCAACTAGACACGTTCTTCCCATGAAGGCTTGGGGCTTCTCCATGTGATCCCTTCAGTAGGGTAAGCGAATTCTTTCTTGGTGGCTCAGGGTTCCAAAAACGAATGCCTCAAAAGATCAAATCGGAAGCTGTAAGTCTTCTTACAACCTAGCCCCAGAAGTCAAGCAGTGTTATTTCCACCACAATTTATTGGCTACACAGGGATGAATGTGGAGGGGACACATCTGGATCAATGTGGGAGGGGACGCAAAAGTGTGTAAATATTGAGGAGGTATGTTTTAGTAGATAGAGGCCATCATGGAGACTGATTACCACACCAGGCTAAGAGGTTTGAGAGATTGAGAAGGAGCTTACTTCAGCTGGAGATAATATCTCACGCAAGATGATGAGGCATATAAGAATGACTTATAAAACCACAAAATTGGCTTGGCACCCATAGCGCCAGCCACATACACCAAGGGAGCCAGGTTCGAAGCAGGACTGCTAAACGACAACTGCAACAAAAAATAGCCAGGCGTTGTGACAGGCGCCTGTAGTCCCAGCTACCTGGCAGACTGAGGCAAGAGAATCACTTGAGCCCAAGAGTTTGAGGTTGCTGTGAGCTGTGATGCCACAGCACTCTACCAAGGGCAACATAATGAGACTTTATCTCAAATAAAGTAAAATAAATTAAAACCACAAAATTAAGAAGTAAAACAGAGTTATGGTTAAGAGTATAGGCTCTGGAATCAGGCTCTGGAGCCTGGGTATTTCCCAATTCAGTTTTGTATGCTAGACCTTACATGTCCAATAGGGCTATTTAAATTTAAAGTAATTTAATTTAATACAATTAAAAATTCAGTTCAGCAGCTTCACACTAATTATAGCAACAACATTTCAAGTGATCAGCAGCCACTATTGTATTGGACAACACAGATATAGACATCTTCATTATTTTAGTAAGTTCTATTGCCCAGCTGTGTACTAGATACTCTTTTAATAGACCATCAGTTAACTAACTTACTGAATTAACTCTGTATTCCTAGTTCAAATCGCATTAGCTGATGCTGAGAACATACTGAACCACATGGATAATAACCACACATTTCTTTACTCTCCAGTTTAGTTATTTGCTTGGGAATATCCATCTGTGTTTCTTCCCAAACCTGTGTAATCCAGTTGATGTATATTGAAATTATGTAACTTAGTTAAGTTTGTCAATAGATTGGTTTCATAATATTACTGAGTACATTGGATACTTTTTCTTCCATATTTAATCACCCACACTTTCATATGAAAGATAAAACACAAGTATAGTCCAGGATGAAGGAGGGAAGAGTAGAGGGAGGGGAGGGAGGAGGTTTGGTGGAGGGAGGGTAATCAATGGGACCTCACCTATGGTGTATATTGCAAGGGTACTTGTCAAAGCGCCTGTGTCTCAAAGGAGTAGGGCACCGGTCCCATATGCCAGAGGTAGTGGGTTCAAGCCCAGCCCCGGCCAAACACTGCAAAAAAAAAAAAAGAGTAGAGTATAAATGTCTTAACACAAAAGTAAGTGAAATGAAGGCTATGTTAACCAGTTTGATGTCAGCTTTCCAAATTGTATAGAAAATCAGAACATTGTACCCCATAAATGCATTAGTGTACACAGTTATGGTTTAATAAAAAAAAAAAAGTTTGTCAATAGATAAAATATGGATGGGAAAAGAGTTACTTCTAGGTGAATTAGGTTGAATATCTCATTAACAATTAATAAAGACAACTGGCTAAAATGTATTTGCTATAGAATATTGATTATAAAATACTATATTATCTTATTTACATGTGATATCTAAAGAAGTATAACTTATAGAGGAAGAGAGTACAATGGTTGCCAGGGGCTGGAGAATGGGGGGAACAGGGAGATGGTGACCAAACAATACAAAATTTTCAGTTATAAAATGAAGAAATTCTGAGGACCTAATGTACAATATGTGTTGTGATAGATGTGCTAATTTGATTGTAGTAATCATGACACACTATATATACATATATTAAATCACCACATTGTATACCTTCAATACATTATATCTTAAAAGAAAAAAAATACTGGGAAAAATAATCTAGAATTCTATACTCAGCTCACCTTAAGAGAGTCTTTAAGTACTTCACATTAAAGAACGTGAAACTGAAAAATATTAGACAGTACATTTATAGATGTGATTTATACAAGAAAGATGAAGCAGAACTCTAATACATAGAACTATTTATTAAACTATGGGTAAATAAAAATACGTGAGAGCTTAAATTAATATAAATATATTTAGAGAGACGATCAGACATTATACAGTTCCTGAAGAAGACAACATCACATATAAAGTAGTCTTGGGAGAAAAGATTAAACTTCTAGATCCAGTCAATCTCTTGATCCAATTACCATTTTATAGGAAACACAGAACACAAAGCTACTTGTTAAACTACACCATGAGAATGCAGTCAGCAAAATTCATATGGTTGGGCACCTCTCCAAGACAAACTACCTTGTTTCTTCAACATTTATAAAGAGAAAGAAAATAGATGGCAAGGTAACTTACAAATGAAAAAAAGATTTAAAAGACCAACTGATTACAATGTTTGGACTATATTTGGATTCTATTCTACTTACATGAAATATTTAACATTGAAGAGGCAATTAGAAATATGTACAATTATAGGATGTTCAATGCTATTAATGGAATTATAAATGTTAAAAGTGAAATGACAGTATTGTTGATACATTTTTATAGATGTTCCTGTTCTTTTTCAGATGCATATTTATAGGTAGAGGAGAGTAGCAGATAAGGATATGAATGAAGCATGATGGATTGACTATCATTGAGGCTGGGTATTGGGTACGTGATTCATTAGACAAGTCTACTTTGTATATTTTAAATTCTTCATAACACAGTTTATTAATTTATTTTTTGAGACAGGGTCTCTCCTTGTCACCTAGGCTGTAATGTGGTGGTATGATCACAGCTTACAACTTCTGGGCTCAAGCAGTCCTCCCTCCTCAGCCTCCTGACTAGCTAGGACTACAGGTTGCTCACCACCACACCTGGCTAATTTTTTCATTTTAATTTTTTTTTTGTAGTGACAGGGTCTCACTATAATGCCCAAGGTAGTCTCCAACTCTTAGCCTCAAGTGATCTCTTGCCACAGCCTCCCAAAAAGCTGGGATTATAGACGAGAGCCACCGTGGCCAGTCACAAAGTTTAAAAAGATAAAATATTTAATGAATCTATCATTTTTCTCACTTACCTCTTATGTTAAGAGGCCAATTCAGTTTAATAGCATCAGATGAGGAAAATGAAAACAAAATAATACCAGTCTGAGCAACATATTGAGACCTCATCTCCACAAAAATGCAAAACTTAGCTGGCACAGTGGTGTACACCTGCAGTCTCAGGGGCTCAGGAGGCTGAGGCAGGATGATCGCTTGAGCATAGGAGTTTGAGGTTTCAGTGAGCTATGATGACACCACTGCATTCTATCCCAGACAACAAAGTGAGAACTTTCCTCAAAAACAAAGAAAAAGTAATATAATAATTATTAAGAAAGTTCTGATTATTGTCCCTAATGTCACCCTTAATGTCAAATCAATTTTTTTTTTTTTGAGACAAGGGCTCACACTATTGCCTAAGCTAGGGTGCAGTGGCATCATCATAGGTCACTACAACCTCAGACTCATGGCCTCAAGCAACCATCTTGCTTCAGGCTTCTGAGTTGCTGGCTCTAAAAGCATGCCTGACTATGCCAACTAAGTTTTGTATATTTCATAGAGATGAGGATTTCAGTCTTGGTCAGGCTGGTCTTGAACTCCTGACCTCAAGTAATCCTCCCACCTTGGCCTCCCAGAGTGTCAGGGTTATAAGTGTGAGCCACCAAGCTCACTCAAACCACATTTTTTAAAATGTATTTTATGCTCCTGTATTGAACACAGGCTGAAGGCACAAGTGGTTGACCTACTGGGTAATCCAGCACTGATTCTAATCCGAGGTTGGTCATTAACTAATTGCATAACTTTGGACAAGTTATTTCATCTCTATAAATTTTAGTTCCTTCATCTGTAAAATGGGAGTGAGAAAAAATGTACTTATGGCATGAGATCTTTGTGAAGATTCAATGTAATAATCCAAAGTAATATGTTGAGCTGGTCTATGGCATAGTCTACATTGGGAACTAATAAGAGGATACACTATGGAAATGGAGAATGGAAGCAATAGAGAGACTAGCTCTGAAGGTAGTTAATTCTAATGAATTTGAATTTGCTATATTACATAAATGCAGACATTCTAAGAACTTGAGTGGGAACAAATGATGGCTGAGAAAATTAGTTTAATTTCTCTCTGTATAACATGGGCCAGATGGCACAGAAACGGGGGCTGAGAAATTGCTTAATACTTGCAGTTTTCGTCCTACAATCTACACTTGTGTGGTGGCTATAGCAATGGAAAAAAGAGGAGATCTAGACACTGCCACAAAAAGACACTAAAGTGTGGATAGCAAGGTGTCTGACTCCTAGGGAAATGCCATCTTCAAACTACTCACCTGTAATGGGTACAAACACAAAGGAAAGGGATGGAAAGAAAGATGGAGGGAAAAAGGAGATATCAGACTTATGTTTTTAAGACTCTTGCCTATTTACACACTTTCTTCAAGCTAACACTAAAAATGTCAGAGGCTTAGTGTAGCACTGTATAAATGTGTGATGTAGCAACTGAGGTTCATAATAAGACTCTATTTCTTAAAATAGAGGTAAGGTTTAAGAAAATGCCCAGTGTTGTTTCCTGTTGATGCCTGAGAAACCATCCCCCTGCCACTCTCAGCTTCCTGCCTTGCCTGTAACTCCTGTGAACAAAAGTAGGTAGCTACTTGCTCACAAAGGGAAGTAGAAGAAAATATAAAAGTCATTGAATGGTTTTTCTTTCAAACTCCTGGCAAAATAAAAATAAAAGTTGCAACTTCAACTAATCTTATTCAACAAAATAGACTGTTTTCCTCCAGGAAGTAGCATTATTTGTAAAATCATAAAATTTCTTAAGCAAACTTACTCAGACCAGAGAAATAAGGAATACATTTAAGACTCCCATTTCTTCCTCTCTCCAATTGTCCCTGAAGTTATTTTTTCACTTTAAAACTCAGCAATACTTGAGTTTTTCTTAAACCCTAGAGCCAATCTTGTGGTGTTCAGTTGGGTAGCTCAGAGGCTTCCCTCAGGCTACTTTATCATTATTTCCTCTGATCAGCCAGGTAAAAGGAGGCCAGAAAAAGACAGACAAGCTTTTACTTCTGGATTCCCAAGAGAAGACAGTTAGAGGTTGGGTCCTCTGTCCCTGCCAACCTTGCTAACTGTAGGTGATTGGAGCAGATCATTTATATTTGTGCTATCAGTTTACTTATTAATCCTGAAATCATCATGGGACTTGATTTATCAAACTTTTTCTTCAAGTGAAAGGAATTCTAAAAGCACTAAGCACTCTTACATGACATAGAAAATTTCACAATAGAGGAAAGAATACTTCATTTTGTGGAAAGGGCTATAACCCTTTCCACAAAATGAAAGATTTACAGCTTACAAAATGTTTCCTTGCAGATGCACTTTTTCGTATTTAATCACTTTCTCAGCTGTGTACGTTTACAATATATTCAAGTGTAAACCAGATCACCAAAACAATGAAACCATTCACAATTCATAGATTGGGCCCATGAAAAAAATCCCATTTTGCCATTAATAAATAGGAACAGACTCTGTATCATTTTGAGTTCCATAAAGAAATCTTTTCAGAGGTCAGTTTTGGGCATTTTATTTAAAACAAAAACACCTTATTTATTTAGCCCCCTGAGTTGCTTACTATTACTTCATAACCTTAGTTTTGCAAAGTAGGTTTTTTCATGTATTAAATACCTAACCCTGCTATGCGAATATACTGTCACCAGATGGCAGTTGTATGCCATAACCCCCAAGGTTTGAGCTGTAAGGAATAAGCTAAGAATTGATCAAGGGAAGAGAATATTTTTCACTTTGTTCATATCAAAAGCATATTATAAGCTTGAATAATAACTAAATCT
The DNA here is from genome assembly GCA_963573935.1 of Arctocebus calabarensis. Classification (NCBI taxonomy): domain Eukaryota; kingdom Metazoa; phylum Chordata; class Mammalia; order Primates; family Lorisidae; genus Arctocebus; species Arctocebus calabarensis. Next base: position 12,633 of record CAUYON010048860.1, read on the forward strand.
GGGGACACTTTAGAACAAATATCAATCAACACCAGGATAAAAAACTTATCACACAACATACCTTACCACAATCGTATACAAGAGATTCATTAGAATATTAATCTTCATATCCATTATCACTTGGACTGAACTGTTTTTCCTGATTTTCTATCCTTAATTTATAGTCTTGTTCTGCACCCCATGCACATATTAATATAGACAAACATGATGTAACTAGCCTACTTAGATATCCCAACTATAAGAATGGCATTATTTTTTATAATTTTATTGAATCATAATTGTGTACATTGGTGCAATCATAGGGCACAATGTGCTTCATATACAATCAGAAATATTTTGATCGTACTGTTACATTTTCTTGATCACTATATAAAGACATTGATACTCTACCTTTAATAAGTTTCACCAGTACCCTGCTAAGATGCACCGTATCTCCCCCTCCCCTCCCTTTCCCCTTTCCCTGTATTCCTGTGCTATAATTGGGTTTTAGCCTTCATATGAAAGCTATAAATTAGCTTCATATTAGGGCTGAGTACATTGGATACTTTTTCTTCCATTCTTGAGATACTTTGCTAAAAAGA
>CAUYON010048861.1:0-31407 GCA_963573935.1 Arctocebus calabarensis
TAGAGTGCCGTGGCGTCACACTGCTCACAGCAACCTCCAGCTCCTGGGCTTAAGCGATTCTCTTGCCTCAGCCTCCCTAGTAGCTGGGACTACAGGCGCCCGCCACAGCGCCCGGCTATTTTTTTGTTTTTGCAGTTCGGCCGAGGTCGGGCTTGAACCCGCCACCTTCGGTATATGGGGCCGGTGCCCTACTCGCTGAGCCACAGGAGCCGTCCCAGTTTAAGTACTTTAACATCGTTTCCAGCCACTTCATTTCCTTCCTGGCTTGTACTCATCCCTTCATGCCTTTGTTCTCTCTTTCCTTTCATCCTGGAATCCCCTTCCTGTCTGCTGCCCATGAAAATCTTTGTGCTGCAAGACCCCGATCAACTGCTGCTCGCCTGGAGTCCCTCCCTAGCCCGAGTCTCCTTGAGCCCCGCTCTGCCTCGTAGAGTGGGTGCGGTTGGTGGCTCACACTGCTTCTCCTCCTTAGAACTGAACTCTAACTTAATTTGCACCCTGTACACTGACGTTTTGTTAGTGGAATTGAATTACAGCTTTACCCCAAGAACCCTTTAGAAGGGTCTTGGGATGGGTCCCAGGGGTTGGTGGAGATCAGAGGTCCCTGGCTGTGTCACTGTGTGTGAGTGTGTACGTGTGTGTGGTGACAATTCCAGCGTCTGCTTCTTTTATCCCCTTCCTAGTCTTCGCCGTCATACTTGGTCGAGTGGCCAAAGGGGGTCTGGGAAAATATTCTCTCACTTTCTTTTCCCACCTTTGTGAGGCAGACATCCTGGAATTTCAGAAAATTATATAGGCTTTGAAGTTTGACAGATCTAAGGCGGATTCTCATATTCTGACCTAGCCGTGGGCCTTGAACAGGTTATTAAATCTCTGTATACGTGCGTCTTCCCCTCTGTTGAGTGAGATCCAAATGCTAGCTTTTAAGGTTGTTCTGAGGATTAAATTAGGTTTTACATAACATAGTTTCTCTTCTGTGCCTGCCTTCCCTCTGCTGGATTTTCTCTACTATTCCTGAAGATGTGGGGACTCGGGGGTAGAGCTTGTAGCGTTCTAGTTCAATTCAGGGGACCCTCTCCTAGGAGGACTACTTCTCTTTCATCTCAATCTCCTCCATCTCCAGATGCTTCGAATTTTGCTTTGAATATAACCCATAATATATTCCTGCCTTAACAAAAACAGAACAAAACCCCCCAGTGATCTCCCCAGTCCCTCCTGGCCCAATCCAAGGCTAGCAGCAGCTGCTAGCCACAGCACACTCAGTAGACAAACCCCTTTGGTTGGTTGTGGGATGTTCAGCAGATTCTTCAACCCTGCTGGGCTCGTCCGTTGGAGGGAGGTGATCTCAGCCCTTGTCTTGAGTTTGTGTGAGGCAAAGAGGAAGAAGTACCTGCTCTGCTTTTCCAGCCCCGACCCAGTTCACCATATGTCAGTTGTAGGCCTCTTGGACCGTGATAGTAACTGTTCGTTAAGTGCTTGGAGGAGCTTTCTGCAGAGGTGTGCTGTGCTGGCGTCTTGGCAGGAGGCAGGTGGGATGAGGAAGGTAGACATGGGGGGAGGCAATCTTCAAGCCTCCCAAGCTGGTGTGTGTGTGTGAAGCTGTTAGACACCAAGACGCTGGCATTTCAAGAAGTATCGTTTGGCTTCATGAGCAATGGCTCTGGATGTGAAGTATCCCCAGGAAGATTTTTCAGAAAAGCACTAATTTGGCACCGTCCTCTCGTGGAGTCACAGCTCACAGTGGATTGCCACGCACTCCAGAAAGGCAGCGTGTTTGCTGACACAGAGGCCTACACACATGTGCATGAGGCTCACTGTTTATCATCACAGACAGACTGTATTTAGAAGGAAGGGAGGAAGGAAAGCTCCCCAAAGTCGCTGAAGCAGAATTCTTTGGATGACAAATGAGAGATGATCATTGCAGGGAGCGTGGGCTCTTGTGCCAGGTGAGTGGGTTTTGAAGGCTTCTCAAAGGACAGAGCACTCGCCCCCAGCCTCTGCCCTGTGCTTACCCCATTCCACTAAGCAGAGGGCGCAACAAATTCCTGACTCAGATTCAGGTTCCAGCATTTCCAAAGGTCTTGGAGTTTTGTTTTCTGGTTCTCAATGTGTATAAAAACAATCATCAGACTGTTTATTCCCCTCTAAGTACCCTATTTGATCTAGAAACATGTAATTTTTTTTTCAAATAATCAGACCCACAAATGCAAATTACATATACCAATAAAAAAAAAAGCTATGGTTAATATGGAAAGGGATAAAAATAGTAACTCTGTAGTGGAGAAACCTGAAAAACACAACCTCAGGACCATGATCAGAATGTTTGTGTCCCCCAAATCCATAGGTTGAAATACAATTCATTCTGTGATAGTTTATATGGTGGGCATGAGGATGAAGCCCTCATGAATAGAATTAGTGCCCTTATATAAGAATCCAGATGGACCTTGCTTGCCCTTTCTGCCAAGTGAGGACAGTGACAAGTTGGCAGTCTACAGCCTTGGAAGAGAACCCTCACCAAAACCCAACCGTGCTGGGTCCCTGATCTGGGACTTCCAGCCTCCAGAACTATGGGAAATACATACATTTAGTTTAGCACTAATTTGGTTCCCAACTTGTGAGTCACAACCCCTTTGGGGGTCAAATGACCCTTTCACAGAGGTCACCTAAATATATCCTGCATATTGAATACTTAGATTACAATAGATAGCAGTAGCAAAATTATAGTTATGAAGTAGCAACAAAAATAATTTTATGGTTGGGAGTCACCACAACACGAGGAACTGTATTAAAGGGTCGTGGCATTAGGAAGGTTGAGAACCACTGGTTTAGTGTCTTTTGTTACAGCAGTCCAGACAGACTATGACACTCAGACATGTGATCAAGGTCAACATCAACAAGTCTTATTGATGGTATGCGCTCTTGGTATATGATGTGTTGGGGATGGCACTTTTCCTCTTCAAAACCTATAGCCCAGTCTAATCATGAAAAAAAAAAAATAATAATCCCACTGAGGGACATTCTGTAAGATACCTGACTAGAACTCTTCAAAACTGTCAAAGTCACCAAAAATAAGGGAAAGCTAAGAAAGTTAAGAGGAATCTAAAGATACCATGAAAAAAAACATAATGTGGTATCTCGTATGGAATCCTGGAATGGAAAAAGGAAATTAGGTAAAAACCAAGGAAATCTGACTGAAGTACGGATTTCAGTCAATAATGCGTTAATACTGGTTCAATAATTGTAACCAATGTACCATTCTATGTAAAATGTTAGTATTTGGGGAAAGTGGGTGTGGAATACACAAGTACCCAGGGTGTTATCTTCATATCTTTTTTGTTCAAACCAATTCATTAAAAAACAAAAGGCTATTTTGGAAAAACCTTAAAAATCACCTAGTCAGGGCCAGATGTGGTTGGCTCACACCTGTAATCCTAGCATTTTCAGAAGTTGAAGCAGGAAGAAAGTGTGAGTCTAGAAGTTTGGGATAAGCCTGAGCAAGAGCAAGATCTCATCTCTACAAAAAAAAAAAATTGGCCATGTGGCATAGACAGTAGCTACAGTCTCAGCTACTTGGAGAACCAGGTGGCATAGACAGCAGCTACAGTCTTAGCTACTTGGAGGCTGAGGTGGAAGGATCACTTCAGCTCAGGAATTTGAGGCTGCAGTGACTCATGATAGCATCATTGCACTGTAACCTGGTCAACAAACACTGTTTTTAAAAGAAAAAAAAGGCTTGGGCTCAGAGGTTCATGTCTAGGAGGCCAAGGTTGGCGGATCTCTTGAGCTGGGTAGTTTGAGACCAGCCTGAGCAAGAGCAAGACCCTGTCTCGACTAAAAATAGAAAAACTAGCCTGAACCCAGGAGTCTGAGGAGGCTGAGGTTGCTATGAGCTAGGCTGACTCCATGCCACTTTGTACTTGGCCAATAGAGACTCTGTCCCTCCCCCCGCAAAAAAATCACCTAGTCCAATGGTGTTTGGTGTTTACATTTTTATACGAAACACTGTTCAAACACAGTATTAAGCAGAAGTCCAATTGCAATCAATAAATGTAGATTTTTTCTGGCTGAAGTGGAGAGGGAGCTCTTCTCAGACCAACCTCTGCTCTGTTTAGAGAGCTATGGAATTGTCGTCCCAGATTTACATAAGAGAGCCTGTCTGACAAAGCAAAGTGCAATTCTCCCTTTCCTTATTTTTAGGTTCTATATGCTTATAAATGTAGCCCAAACCTGTGACTTAGTCTCTTGCCCTGATGCTTAATAGTGTGCTTGGATGATTGTTGAATGAGTTTATGAATCCAATAAAAGCCAGACAGGATTCATTCCTTAGCAACCAATTCATACTACTGACTAACAGTTAATATTACTCCTACCATACTCCCAGGCTCCCGGAGATAAATCTTCAGAACTTCACGGGCTGGCTGTGAGTCTGAGTTTCTATCTCATCTTGTTATATTTGACTCATCGCTCCAGGATTTCAAGATTTTTAGGCATTTTGCTTCATCCGCTATGATTCTCTCCCCTCGGAGTGTCACAACATCTTCGATTTTGACAAGGATGCCTTTTTTGTCTTCAATTTAGTCATTGATAAGATTGTTGAACAGGATGAGGCCTGACACATGGAGAGCCTTCCAGATAATATGATAATTGCTAAATTCTGCTCTGTGTCTAATAAGAGTGCTTTTAGAAGAATGGAATTATTTCATTGAGACGCTAGAAGGGACATTGAAGATCATTAGCCAAGCCTCTGTATTTTACAGATGAGGAAATCAAGACTCATATACATGAAGCAATTTCTCCAATAACACACAGTTAATGGAAGAAGAGCTGGGAGGACAGAAATGCCAATTTTACTCTTGGTTTTTTATCTCTATCCTTTTTATTTCTGTGGTCTGTTATTAGTTGCTACATAACAAATTACCCAAACTCTAGCAGGTTGACACACTAATAAACACATTTTATTTCACACAGATTCCGTGGGTTAGGCATTCAGGAAAAGCTTGGCAGGATGGTTTTAGCTTGAGATCTTTCATGAGGTTCTGTTAAGTGCAATTATGGCCCCAGTCATCCGAGGCATTGACTGGGGCTGGAAGATCCAATTCCAGTGGAGCATGCCCAGGGCTGGCAGGTTTGCGGGAGTGCTGACAGGTCTCAGTTCCCCAGCACAGGCACCATGCCGCTGAGCTGTTTGAGGTCCTGATAACATGACGTGGCAGCTGGCTTCTCCCAGAATAAGTGATTGGGGGGAGGGGTGCATGCAAGCAGGAAGCCATAGTGTTCTTCACAAGCTTATCTCAGATGTCATCCTCATCAATTCTGTAATATCCTATTGTTTGTGCAGGTCAGCCCTATTCAATGTGGGAGGAGTTGGGATCGGGAGGTAGGGATCACTGGGCTGTTTCACAGGCTGCCAACCACATTTGGCCAGCACCTCAGTTGAGGCTCTTTTTACCTTTGACTAGCGCAAACCTGTAACCTCTGAATAACCTTCTCATCCTTAACCAGCTTCTTGCCCTTTCTAATGCAAATCTCATACAACTGCCTGATGAGTCCTGATAAAATGCCACTCTGATAAGGTCGTCCTTTCACACTCTGATTTTTAAAAGAGTTTAAAGATTTCTTGTTGATAAGATGATCATGTAATTTATCATCCAAACCAGAGCAATTTTGAAAGTGAAATGAGATGCTATTAGTAATTATGCATGAACCAAAATGTAATTTAAGACTGTCTTGAGAAGACCAGAACTTACAGTCATGTTTTTGCCTACCAATTAAGAATAAGGACATTATTCTGTTCAATTTTTTATACTGGCAGCACCTTTCTCTTTAATCATTTTCTTTCTTGCTGCCAGCATTGAGATTCTTTCTGCTCCATCTGATAATAATCATTTTGGGTCTCCCAAACACAGCCAGGCTTTCACATCTTCCTGCTTTTTTGCATATGTCATTGCCTCCAAATGGAATGGCCTTTCCACTTCCAAATCTTGTGACTCCAACCTCCTCTTCAAGGCTGCCATTGTGACCTCCTCCGAACACATGTCCTGTTTTATTTTGAAAGGTAATTTTTGCCTTTTCCATCCTTCTCTTCTTTCTTTCTACCTCTCATCTTTTGTCCTTTTCATTTTTCTTAAATAATTTTTTTATTTTTATTTTTTGAGATAGAGTGCTGTGACCAATCCTCTTGCTTCAGCCTCTTGAGTAGCTGAAACTATAGGCATGTGCCACTACACCCAGCTAGGGTTTCTCTGTTTTTAGTAGAGATAGAGCTCACTCTTTCTCAGGCTGGTCTCGAACTCCCAAGCTCAAGCAATCCACCCAAATGCTAGGATTACAGGTGCGAGCCACTGTGTCCAGCCTCTTAGATAAATCTTGAGCATCTTCTATGTGCTAAGCACTGTCCTAAGTATGATCATGTACTTAGCAGAAACTTTTTCTTTTTTTTTTTTGCAGTTTTTGGCTGGGGCTGGGTTTGAATCCCCCACCTTCAGTATATGGAGCCGACACCCTACACCTTGAGCAACAGGTGCTGCCCAAAGAAACTTTTTCTTTTATATTTATTTGTGAACCTACATAACTTGTCTTTGCCCCTGTCTTAGTTCATTTTGTGCTGCTATAATTCTTTTTAAAAGAGAAAACCATTACTTGCAGCAACCTGGACGAATCTCAAAACCATTACATAGACTGAAGGTGAGAAGCCAGGTGTGAATGTACATACTCCATGTGGATAGAACATTCTAGAATAGGCAAAGTCAAGCTAGAGGGAGGGTACATTGATGGTTCCCTGGATCAGGTTGTTGCAGTTGTTTTGTTTGCTTGTTTTAAATTTCAGATTAATAGGAGGGTACACATAATTCAGAAACAATAGAAATTTATTTCTCACAGTTTTAGAGGCTGGGAAGTTCAAAATCAAGGTACCAGCAGGTTTGGGGTCTGGTAAGGGCTCCGTCTCTGCTTCTAAAATGTGGTGCCTTGAACACTGCATTCTCTGGAGAAAACAACACTGTTTTTCATGCGGCAGAAGAGCCATAAAAGAGAACAAGAGTGAGCCAAACTTACCCCTTTATTTATAGATTTATTTATTTACTTGTCTGTTTATTTGTTTGTTTTTTCAAACTGATCCTTTTATACCAGCACCAACCCCACCATGGAGGTGGAGCCATCATGTCCGAAGCATCTCTTCAAGTTCTTGAGGCTCAGTAGTGTGACAATGGCAATTATATTTCCACGTGAGTTTTGTAGGGGACAAACATTCAAAGCATAGCATCCTCCCACGGGAGTTTATAATTCCTTGAGCACAGAACTATGTCATACTCATTTAATGAGGATCTCAATAAGTGTTGCATGAACCATTGAATGTTGTAGTTTCTTAATAAATTTTAACTAAAGGCTGGGCATGGTGGCTCACACCTATAATCCTAGCATTCTGGGAGGCCAAGGTGGATTGCTTGAGCTCACAAGTTTGAGACCAGCCTGAGCAAGAAGTGGCACCCTGTCTCCAATAAAAATAGAAAAACTGAGGCAAGTGGATAGCTTGAGTCCAAGAGTTGTAGGTTTCTGTGAGCTATGATGCCACAGTACTCTACCCAGTCCTCAGCCTCCCAGTAGCTGGGACTATAGGCGCCTGCCACAATGCCTGACTGTTTTTTTGTTATTGTTGTCGTTGTTGTTTAGCAGGCACTGGCTGGGTTTGAACCCATCAGCCATGGTGCATGTGACTGGCACCCTAACCACTGAACTATGGGTGCTGAGCCAAGAGCTCACACCTTTTTTTTTTTCAGAGACAGAGTCTCACTTTATCACCCTTGGTAGAGTGCCATGGCATCACAGCTCACAGAAACCTCCAACTCCTGGGCTTAGGCAATTCTCTTGCCTCAGCCTCCCGAGTAACTGGGATTACAGGCACCCACCACAATGTCTGGCTGTTTTTGTTGCAGTTTGACCAGAGACGGGTTTGAACCCGCCACCCTTGGTTTATGGGGCCGGCGCCCTACTCACTGAGCTACAGACGCCGCCCAAGAGCTCACACTCTTATCCCTGGGACTCTCCTGCCTCCCAGGTGCATTTGTTCCTCCTGTTGTCTCCCTCACGCAAAGTGGCCTAAATGGTACCCTGTGATTTCCACCACCCAGAGGTTGTAAGGACCAAGGACAGACAAGTCACCAGACTAATTTAAAGAGAATAGTTTTTGATGAGACTACCTTCAGGTAGAAGCCAAGTTCAGTGTGGAATGGGGAATAAGAATGAGTTGAGGAGGCCACGTGTCCACTGGACATCACACTGGGGTGAGCCAGGCAGAAGGCTTGTGAGGCTACCCCTCTCAGCGACCCTGGTCACTAGTGTCCCAAAGGATGCCCCATTCTGGTTGATCTCTGATTAGGAGTGTCCTAGTAACCAGATAGATAATAGTAACAAAGGTAGTGATAGTTATTATTATACTTAACCAGCCTGTATTGAGTACTAACTGTGTTTCAGAGTCTACACAAAGAATTCTCAGGAGTTGTCTCATTTAATTGTCACAACAACAAGGCAGGAACTATTATTATCTTCACTTATTAGGTGAGGAAAATGGGATTAAATTGGTTAGCTGAATTTACCAGTGTCGCTGCAAGTGGGAGAGTCAAGACTCAAGGCCAAGTCTACCTGGTCCCACACCCAGGGCTGTCTCAACCATCTGCTTTCCACTTCTTGGTGGTCTCACTGTTGAGTCTCATGACTGAAATCCTTGTAGCTTTCCAGAATTGGAGTCCCAGAATCCCAATGCTCCAGCTCTGTGGGGAATTAAACGTGATTTATTTTTACTCTCTCACTTACAAACAAACAAACAAATGAATCAACCCACATTATCTTATTGTTAAATAAAATACACATACAAGAAAAGATGCACAAGAAATAGAACTCGGGCAGTGCCCACGGCTCAAGGAGTAGGACACCAGCCCCATATAACTGGCGTGGTGGGTTCAAGCCTGGCCCCGGCCAGAACTGCAAAAAGAAAAAAAAAAACCAAGAAATAGAATTCAGCTCCTCAGAAGCCCCTCTATGTATACCCCAACCCAATCACAGACCCTTCCCTCCCCAAAGTCATCACTCTGTTGCTCTTTTTTTTTTTTTTTTTTAAGAGATAGAGTCTCACTTTGTCACCCTTGGTAGAGTGCTGTGGCATCACAGCTCACAGACACCTCCAGCTCTTGGGCTTAGGCAATTTTCTTGCCTCAGCCTCCCAAGTACACTCTATTGCTCTTAATCATTTCCCTACATTTCCTTAGTTGTATCATCCAACATTCTAATGTAGTCTTCTTTGTTTAGCAAATAACTAACATGTCTGTAAGTCTCTTGTACTCTACAAGTTCATCTTGCATTACTTTCTCTTAGATACATTTAATTTTTCTTGGGGAACCCAGGGCATTCGACCTGCAGAGTTTCTCCGTTTGGATTCCTCTGATTGGATACTCGAAGGGCCATTCAGCGAGTTCTCCGTCATTTTAATTTTCTGCAACATTGGTTGCTGGATATGGAAGTTGGTTCTGACTCTTTGTGATCTTTCTAGCAAGATTGTGGGTGGTGTTTTGTTCTCTTATCAGGAAGCACACAATGATCAGTTGTCTCTCTTTCTGTAACATGATCAATGTCTAGACTCATCAATTCTTTTGATGTTGCAAAATGGTAATACTGCCTCATTTCTTTTTCATTTATTTATTGGAATACTTTCTAAAGAAGGTACTTCCCTTCAATAGTTATTTGATTTCCCAGTGTTGTATTCAATATAGGAATGTGAGATAAATACTTGATTCATTTATTTGGCAGTATTCAAGGTAATGAATTAGTTCTCTGAACAGTTGAAAGGATCATTAAAGGTGACTAATTAATTATTGTTTTCTACATCTAATCTCTTATTTTAAAAATGAGGTAACTGAGAGCCAGACAGGTTAAGTAACTGATTCAAGATCACACCACACTTTGGTGGCGGAGCTGGAGTTAGTGTGGTGCTCTTTTGCCTCTTAGCTTCACTTTAATCTTCCCCTTCCAGGAACAGAAGCCCAGTCTTGGAACCCTAGTCTCAAAAACCGTTCATGGAAAAATTTAGAATGGGCAGCAAATATTCAAAGCATTGCCGAACTTCCCTTTCTGGCTCATGACCTTCACCACTCAGCCTTGTAGCCAGTCCTAAGACTCACTGTTGGGAGCCAGGCGCAGCCTGCAGCTTTTGCACGGCTCCAGAGAGGGGCTGGATTGCCAATCTTGGAAAGTCTGCCTGGTGTCAGGGAGTCGTGGGAATGTGCCCAGGTTGCTGTGGGGAGGTTTTCAGTCCTGGCTGCCACAGAGCACCCTCTTGCCAAATCCCGTCTTACTGATTCTCAGCAGGAAAATGGGAAGTCAGAGTAGAAAGTTCCAACCTGCCAGCTAGAAGGAAAATAGCCAAGAAACTGTCTTCCCACCATGTTAACTATCTTAGCTCCAGAGAGATAGAGAGGGAAAGAATTTGGTAGAAGTTGGGGGAAGAGATGGTAGAGAAAATGGTTAAATGCGGTTAAGGAGAAGGGAGATTCAGCTGTAAGAGTGTGTGTGTGATTGGGGAGGGGAGGAGAGAGAGAGAGACTGCCTGCCACTTTAAGACCATCCAAAAGTCCATCTGTTCACACGTACTTATGTAGCTGATGACTTCTCAGATCTACCTCCTTGTCCTGCCCTGACCTGCTCTGCTCTTCTTCCGCTGCCACCCTCCTCCCCCCTTACAAAGGGGAAAGGCCAATGTCCAGTGGGAGATAAGGGCTGTAAATCCCTACTAACTTGTGAGTGAGAGGACTCAGGTCAAGGACGAGGACAAGAGTGCTGCTGAAGACTCTGGTGGTGTTTGACATGCACTGTTGTGGTTACCCGGGCTGAACAGGAGCATTGCTTGAACTGAGATCTTGCAAGCGAAATACAAGTTCACAGTGGGAGATACTGCCTCTATCAAGTTAAAAAGTTTAGGAACTTTGGGCCAAGAATTCCCAAGAAGTGGATTATTCCAATTCTCCTTGGTGGCAGACGACACTGCAAGACGTTGGCCTCGTCCCAAGGGGGAGGGTACATAGTAAGCAAGTTTCTATGATGGAGTGTTTTCTAAAATTTCAACTTGTAAGATAATTTAGTGAGTCGTGACCAGAATGTTATAAAAAATGAAACAGAATACAATACACAACACAACAGACCAGGGTACGTAACATAAAGAAGGTGAGCGTTTCATTAAATTTGTTTTAGTATTATGTGTGTGCGTGTTCACAGGTGTGCATGTTTATAGTGGGTTATAGTGGATTACATTGTATTTCTTTTCTTCTTTTTTTTCTTTGAGACAGGGTCTCACTTTGTTGCCCAGGCTAGAGTCAATATTCCCTGCCCCAATCATAGCTTACTGAACCTTAAACTCTTGTGCTCAAGTGATCTTCCTAGCTTCAGAGTAGCTAGGACTACAGGTGCTCACAGCCACACCCAGCTAATTTCTAATTTTTTTTGTAGAGACTGGGTCTTACTATGTTGCCAAGGCTGGCCTTGAGCTTCTGGCCTCAAGCAATCCTTCCCATTGGCCTTCTAAAGTGCTGGGATTTTAGGTGTGAGCCGCCATGCCCAGCCCACATTGAATTTCTAATTGTGGATCACAGCCAAAACCTTTGTGCATCATTATTCTTTTTGAAAGTGTTAGGAGCGAAGACTTGGATTCACTTTAGGCTCTGCCCTTAACATAGCTTCGTGATCTGTGGTGTGTTGTTTAATGTCTCTGAGCTTCATTTTACTTATCTGTGAAGCAAACGGATGAAACCAAAGGAAGAGATCGGACCAATGATTTCTGAGATTTTCTCCAGCCCTCAAGTTCTAGAAATAAGTTCTGAGATAAATGAGAATTCAACTTTTCTTTTTTTAAGGGTTGTTAAGAGAGGAAATGATATTGTCTTCAAATAAAGACTAGTGACAATATGCAATAATTTATCTCTTTAGGCTAAATTCATTCATTCATTCATTCATTCATTTGCCAAGTCCATATTTATGGGCCAGACACTGTTCCTGAGGATGGGGAGTCAACAGTGGGATAGAACACAAATCTCTGAGCATGTGGTGTTTACCCAAGAGTTCTCCACAGCAGTTCAGATTTCTTTTTTCATTTACCACACATTTAAAACAAAACAAAATAAGAAGGCCTTCTGTAGGCTTGAGAGGATTTTTGTTTTTCTTTCATCTTTTTTTTTTTTTTTTAAAGAAATGAAGTCCTGGGCGGCACCTGTGGCTCATCGAGTAGGGTGCCGGCCACATATAGAGAAGGTGGCGGGTTCAAACCTGGCCTCGGCCGAACTGCAAAACAGAAAAATAGCTGGGCATTGTAGCGGGTGCCTGTGGTCCCAGCTACTCGGGAGGCTGAGGCAAGAGAATTGCCTAAGCCCAGGAGTTGGAGGTTGCTGTGAGCTGTGTGATGCCACAGCACTCTACCAAGGACGATAAAGTGGGACTCTGTCTATACAAAAAAAAAAAAGAAAGAAAGAAAGAAAGAAAGAAAAAGAAATGAAATATTGCTCTGGTGAGATCATAGCCCACTGCAGCCTTCTGGGCTCAAAGGATCCTCCCAAGTAGCTGAGTCTACAGGCATGTACCACTGTGCCTGGCTAATTTTGTGGAAATGAGGATCTCACTATGTTGCCCAGGCTGGTCTCAAACTCCAAGCCTCACGTGACCCTTCCATTTTGGCCTTCCAAAGCACTGGGATTATAGGTGTGAGCCACTGTGCCTGGCCAATTTTTTAAAGTAATGATTTGCATCCTTGGTTTCTCTTCCACATAGTCATGGAATGCTGGCAACACACGGTTTGAAAGGTTTCTGAAGATCTTTAATGTTCAGAAGGCTAACCTGACCTAAAACCCCCAAATAAATGGAAATCTGAACATTTTAGCTCAGAAGTTGTTATTTTCCTTGAATGGTCCTTTTTTTTTTTTTTTTTTTTTGAGTCACTCTTGGAACCACAGATCATCCAGTGAAAGGCAATTTGCTCAAAAAGGGTCGATTTCAGTTTCTTGACGAATTCATCTGCTCTCAGGACAGGGATGGGAGGTCTTCCTTCGAGTCCTGGGCATGCTCTGGCTCACAGACCAAGGACTGCCTTGTTTCAGGGGGAGGAGAGGGATCAAAGGAAACCTGCAGACTCTCTCAGTTTCTCCGATGCTTAATTGAAGCTGTTAGCAGAGCTGTGGGCAATTGGGCATCTGGAACCATCCTTGCCACCAGGGGGCGTTAGAAACCTGTGTTCCACACCACCAGGTGCTTTGCCATTTCTGTCTGGGTTATAGCCTGGAAGTTTGAAACAAGGTGGGTTTGATGACCTTTGCAAAGGATGTTGAGCTGAACTGGAGTCCCAGAATGTCAGAGCAAGTCAAGTCAACAGGCCTAGGCGTGTCTTCTTCATGTTTCAAAAGGAAACATGTGTGCATTGCCTCAACAGGTATGTCTTGAGTGCTGTTTATGTGCCAAGCTCAGAACCAAGCTCAGAACCAAGCTCTGCAAAGACAACTTTCCACAAGGCAAAGCCTGTGCTCTCCAGGGTCCACAGATTCTTCCATAGTCAGAAGGTAAATTGTTTGATGCCCACTAAGGTGTCTTCACATCATTCTGAATCCAAGGTGGTGAGCAAGGTGAAGGCTCTAGGGTTCAGGTTCATCATCTTGACACTTTCAAATGAGAGCGTGTAGATCTGTATGTCTGGGATAGGAGAAAGGGGCCTTTTCATGATTCTGTAGCTAAACTTTGGAAAACCAATGTGGGGCAGACCATATAGCCTCCTAAGGCAGGAGTCACTGTTCTGCTGTGTAAACGTGGAGGGCTAATTTAGCTTTTCTGGACCCAACTTTTCCAGCTGCTCTCAGAAAAGATCAAGATGCTGACACTGTTAGCCAGTAGAAAACCAAGTGAAATGGAAGAGAATGATGACATGGAACATTATATTGGTGCAGAAAACCAATGGGGGGTTTGCTGCCCACTGTGATGTCTTTACAGCTGGTTGTTGTTTGCAGGGCTGGTAGACCCTCTGCTACCGCTCTTATTTTATGTAAACATGAGGTCTACGTTATGCTCAAACTAGAAGTGCAACCCACAAGGGAATAATTATCCAGTCAAGGGATCGGAACTCTATTTAACTTTACACAGTAACTTGGATGAGTTTACGTGTAAATGAAAGGCGTGTTAGAGCTCACTACTTCCTAAGAAAACAGAAGAATGTAATAGGGAAAAGTAGGGGACCCACCCTGCTCCCCCCCGCCCACAGACCTTGAGCTGGGAGGTGCTGTTCAGAGGGCAGATTGAAAATGTTTGGCAAGACTACTCATGCGCTAAGGCACTAATTAATGAGTAGTGAGTGTTTGGAAATAAGTGGAATTCACTGGTAAAATGATTTGGATTATCTCTAAATTGTGTTGACCATGAATTCATGCAGGAAAACCCTGCCCCCTGCTTCCTAACACTAATGCTGACCCAGCAATTCTTACATTTTTGTGTTTTCCTAAACTAGACCTCTGAAGACAAAAGCTCACTGCAATTGAAAGTAGAATGCTCCTCCCACCCTCCAGATAAAGTGTGGTATTGATTCAGAAGACTAGATGTTATAAGACAGGACTGCACTGGGCAATAACACTTGCCCTTTTTTACATTTTATCGAATTTGCCCAGAGGCAGTGCTGATTGGAGCAATCCTTACCAACAGCCAGAGGAAAAGAAATTTGCTTCTTTTCCTTTTTTTTTTTTTTGGCTGGGGCTGGGTTTGAACCTACCACCTCCAGCATATGGGGCCGGCGCCCTACTCCTTTGAGTTATGTCGAACAGTTGGATGAAAATATTTCAGATTGTATATGAAGCCCACACACTATACCCTGTGATTGCACTAATGTACACAGCTATGATTTAATTAAAAAAAAGAAAAGAAAGAAAGAAATTTGCTGACAGGTATTTTAGTAGTAAAAAGACCTTTGACCTAGAATTAAGAAGAATTGGGTTCCCAACACTGTTTACTGTCTTAGCTGATATTATGGTAATTTGGGAAAAACACACCTCACTGTAAACTCTGCCTGAGCCTCTGATATGGGAATCCTGCAAGTTGCATAATTTCTCTAATCTTGTTTTCTCATCTATTAAATAGCATTACACCTACAGCACTGTCCTTATCTTCTTGGTACACATGTAAGATGTCTCAATTACAAAGAGATGTGGGTTCTTACTTTGGTAGCTGTGCCTCGGTCATCTGTATCATTGAAATACCCCCTCCTGGCTCCCTTGACACCACCTAACACCTGCATTTCCCTGCTGAGACACTTCTTACGTCTGTTTTGCCTGCCCTTCCCCGTCCTGACACCCAGAGAGAAGTTTCTGAGAATAAGATTGCTATTGTCCATTGTTTATTTTTCTTTGGTTTTTAAAATGTGCACGTTGTCTGGCCCCTGCATGCTGAGTTACCACGACACAACCTGTTTACCTGCTGGCAAACACATCTAATGGGGCGACTGCCTGCAGCCAGCCTGGCTTTCTGCAAACACATACCTGTGAGAAATAATGGCTTTAGTTCTGCTTTCCAAGTCTGTCCCTGAAATGTGTAGTTCAAACAAACTAATAACAAAAATAAAACCCCCAGCAAAGAAACGGCCCAAAGTATGCGGCTTTGGACCATTTACAATGTTCTTTCTCCGAAGGTAAGGAGTGCTGCCTTCACGGTTCCCTTTAGTGTCTATTAAACTTACTCTCAGTAAGTTCCAATTAATTCAAATTGTGGTGGAACTGGATTTACTGAGTCACAAGATCAGACTTTAGAAATAGGTTCCCATTTCTGCCCTGGCCCCTGCCCCTCTATGACCTGCAAGGCATGACTGATTCTATCAGGATGGCCGACAGGGTTAGGGTCATGCGGCCAGGGACCAGAGCTGCAGGGCTCCTCGGACAAAAGACCTGGGGACAAAAAGAAAAGAGGTTATAGAAGCAGAAGAAGTGGGAAAAGTGTGTGTGAGAGAATTCTTACTGAGAAGAGGAGGGAGAAAGAAGTGAAGGAGAAAAGGGGAGTGAAAGAGCCAGGATGGGGTGGCGCCTGTGGTCCAAGGAGTAGGGCGCCGGCCCCATATGCTGGAGGTGGCGGGTTCAAACCCAGCCCCAGCCAAAAACTGCAAAAATAAATAAATAAATAAAAATAAATAAATAGGGTGGCACCTGTGGCTCAGCGAGTAGGGCGCTGGCCCCATTTGCTGAAGGTGGCGGGTTCAAGCCCAGCCTCAGCCGAACCGTAAAAATAAATAAATAAATAAAAAGACATGAGCTCATGCCCCCACTCTGCCAGTTACTGAGTGCTGTCTGGGCAAGTTTTATTATTATTATTTTTAACCGGAGACACATATTCATCTTCACTTCTACGTAATGATTTATTGAGAAGGTTGACTACAGGTGCCTGCCACAATGCCTGGCTATTTTTTTTTTTATTAAATCATAACTGTGTACATTAATGTAATCATGGGGTACAATGTGCTGGTTTTATATACTGTTTGAAATATTTTCATCAAACTGGTTAACATAGCCTTTACTGCATTTTCTTAGTTATTGTGTTCAGACATTTATACTTTACACTTAGTAACATGTACCCTTGTAAAATGCACCATAGGTGTGTTCTCACTAATCCCCCCCCTTCTCCTCGTCTCCTCCCTCCCTCTCTTTTTGGGCTATAGTTGGCTTATAGCTTTCATATGAAAGCTATAAATTGGTTTCATAGTAGGGCTGAGTACATTGGATACTTTTTCTTCCATTCTTGAGATACTTTGCTAAGAAGTATATGTTCCAGCTCCATCCACGTAAACATGAAAGAGGTAAAGTCTCTGTCTTTTTTGAAAACTGCATAATATTCCATGGTATACATATACCACAATTTATTAATCCATTCATGGGTCGATGGGCAGTTGGGCTTCTTCCATGACTTAGCAATTATGAATTGGGCTGCATTAAACATTCTGGTACAAATATCTTTGTTATAATGTGATTTTTGGTCTTCTGGATAAATACCTAGTAAAGGAATTGAAGGATCCAATGGCAGGTCTATTTTTAGATACCTAAGTGATCTCCAGACATCTTTCCAAAAGGAACGTATTAGTTTACATTCCCACCAGCAGTGTAGAAGTGTTCCCTTTTCTCCACATCCACGCCAACATCTCTGGTTTGGGGATTTTGTAATGTGGGGAGTAGAAGATATCTCAAAGTGGTTTTGATTTGCATTTCTCTGATGATTAAGGATGATGAGCATTTTTTCATGCGTCTGTAGGCCATGCACCTGTCTTCTTCAGAAAAGTTTCTCTTGGTTCCTTGCCCACCCTGAGATGGGATCACTCGTTCTTTTTTTGCTAATACATTTGAGTTCTCTGTAGATTCTGGTTATCAAACCTTTGTCAGAGACATAACCTGCAAATATCTTCTCCCATTCTGAGGGCTGTCTGCTTGCTTTGCTTACCGTGTTTTGGGCTGTGCAGAAGCTTTTTAGTTTGATCAGATTCCAGTAATGTATTTTTGGTGTTGCTTCACTTGTCTGGGGAGTCTTCCTCATAAAATATTCTCCCAGGCTGATTTCTTCAAGTGTTTTCCCTGTGTTCAAATGTTTAAAATTTAAATCTTTAATCCAGTGATCGTCTATCTTAGTTAATGGTGAGAGGTGTGGGTCCAGTTTCAGTCTTCTACAGGTCGCCAGCCAGTTCGCCCAGCACCATTTGTTAAATAGGGAATCTTTTCTCTACTGAATGTTTTTAATTGGCTTATTGAAGATCAAATAATGGTAAGTAGCTGGGTTAATCTCTTGGTTCTCTATTCTGTTCCATACATCAATCTCTCTGTTTTTGTGCCAGTACCATGCAGTTTTGATCACTGTCAATTTATAGTATAATCTGAGGTCTGGTAGCATGATTCCTCCTGCTTTGTTTTTATTTCTGAGTAATGTCTTGGCTATTCAAGGTTTTTTCTGATTCCATATAAAATGAAGTATTATTTTTTTGAGGTCTTTAAAGTATGACAGTGGAGCTTTAATAGGGATTGCATTAAAATTGTATATTGCTTTGGGTAATATGGACATTTTAACAATGTTGATTCTTCCCAGCCATGAGCATGGTATGTTTTTTCAATTTTTTTTAAATTTATTTATTTACTTTTTGTTGTTGTTGCAGTTTGACCATGGCTGCCTTTGAACCCGCCACTCTCGGTATATGGGGCTGCCGCCCTACTCACTGAGCCACAGTTTTACCATTTCCGTTTGATGAAATTAGACCAGTTTTCCCATTTGTTAACATCTTCAGCTATTTCTTTTCTTAGAGTTTCATAGAGTTTCTTAGAGTTTCATTCTCTTTATAGAGATCTTTCACATCCTTTGATAGATAAACTCCCAAATATGTCATCTTCTTTGGCACTACTGTGAAAGGAATAGAGTCCTTGACTGTTTTTTTCAGCTTGACTATCGTTGGTATGTATAAAGGCTACAGATTTATGAGAGTTGATTTTGTAACCTGAAACACTGTTATATTCCTTGATCACTTCTAAGAGTTTTATAGTAGAATCCCTGGTGTTTTCCAGATATACAGTCTTATCATCTGCAAAGAGTGAAAGTTTGATCTCCTCTGACCCTATATGGATACCCTTGATCACCTTTTCTTGCCTAATTATGATGGCTAAGACTTCCATTACAATGTTGCAAAGCAGTGAAGACAATGGGCAACCTTGCCTGGTTCCTGATCTGAGTGGAAATGATTTCAATTTAACTCCATTTAATATGATATTGGCTGTGGGTTTGCTATAGATGCCCTCTATCAGTTTGATAAATGTTTCTTCTGTACCCATTTTCTTAAGTGTTCTAATCATAAAAGGATGCTGGATATTATCAAAAGCTTTTTCTGCATCAATTGAGAGAATCATATGGTCTTTGTTTTTTAATTTGTTTATGTGATGAATTATATTTATAGATTTACACATATTGAACCAGCCTTGAGACCCTGGGATGAAACCCAGTTGGTCATGTTGTGTAATTTGTTTGATGTGTTGCTGGATTCTGTTTGCTAGGATCTTGTTGAATATTTTTGCATCGGTATTCATTAGTGATATTGGTCTATAATTTTCTTTTCTTGTTGGAACATCTCGAGCAACTGGAAAAGGAAGAACATTTCAATCCCAAACCCAGCAGAAGAAAAGAAATAACCAAAATTAGAGCAGAATTAAGTAAGTCGAAAACAAAAGGATTATACAACAGATCAATAAATCAAAAAATTGGTTTCTTGAAAAGGTCAATAAAATAGGTAAACCTTTGGCTAACCTAGCCAGGAAAAAAAAGAGTAGATGGTCTAATTTCATCAAACAGAAATGGTAAAGACAAAATGACAACAGACTCCTCAGAAATTCAAAAAATCCTTAATGAATATTGTAAGAAACTCTATTCTCAGAAATGGGAAAATTGGAAGGAAATTGACCAATATTTGGAAGCACGCCACCTTCCTAGACTCAGCCAGAATGAAGTGGAAATGTTGAACAGGCCTATATCAAGTTCTGAAATAGGATCAGAAATCTCCCTAAAAAGAAAAGCCTGGGACCAGATGGCTTCACGTCAGAATTACTACCAAACCTTTAAAGAGGAACTAGTACCGGCTTGGTGCCTGTGGCTCAGCGGGCTAAGGCACCAGCCAGGTACACCTGAGCTGGCGGGTTTGAATCCAGCCCAGGCTCGCCAAACAACAATGGTGGCTGCAACCAAAAAATGGCCGGGCGTTGTGGTCGCAGTCCCAGCTGCTTGGGGGGCGGAGGCAAGAGACTTGCTTGAGCCCGTGAATTGGAGGTTGCTGTGAGCTGTGATGCCACAGCACTCTATCCAGGGTGACAGTTGAGGCTCTGTCTACAAAAAAAAAAGAGAGAGAACTGTGCAGTCAAGTTCCACACATAAAAAGCGCTAAAGTAAAAAAAAAAAAAAAAGAGGAACTAGTACCTATATTACTTAACCTTTTCCAAAATATAGAAAAAGAAGGAATACTGTGCAATATATTCTATGAAGCAAACATCACCTTGATCCCTGGCTATTTTTTGAGATAGGGGTCTCACTCTTGCTCAGGCTGGTTTTGAACTCATGAGCTCAGGGTAATCGACCCACCTGGGCCTCCCAGAGTGCTAGGATTACAGGCGTGAGCCACTGCACCCGGCCCTAAATGCTGCTTTTAGAACTGAATCCATCTTGAGTATTACCTCTCTGGAATGGGACCTTGGTTATGTCACAGCCTACCCTGAGCTCACCCAGTCCTGGGCTCTAATCCTCAAAGTTAGGCTTTCCTGCTCTTCTAAACCTGCAATGGAGAGAAATTTCTAGCCCCACCTTCCACCTTTACTATTCCTTTCCTTTCTCTGAGGAGCAGAGCAATGCGTATTATGTCCACGTGAGAGATGGGGGGGCATTCTGCTTTCTTTGAGATGATCACATGCCTTTTAGTTTTAATTATATTTATGTGGTGAATCACACTTATTCATCTGCGTATGCTGAACCATTCTTGCATCCCTAGGATGAAACCCGCTTCATCAGGGCATATTATCATTTTGTTACACTTTTGGATTGGATTTGCTGGTATTTTGTGGAGGATTTTTGCATCTTTGATCATGAGGGATATTGGGGTGTAATTTTCTTTCTTTTAAATGTTGTTTTCCGCCTTTGGTATCCGGGTGATACTGGCTTTATAGAATGAGTCAGGGATGATCCCCTCTTTCTCAATGTTATGGAACAGGTTCAGCAGGGTAAGTGTCAGCTCTTCCTTATAGGTCTGGAAGGAGTCAGCTGTGAATCCATCTGGTCCCCGGCTTTCTTTGGGGGGAGATTTTCTTTTCTTTTCTTTTCCTTTTCTTTCTTTTTTTTTTTTTTTTAGACAGAGCTCTCAAAATATCACCCTGCATAGAGTGCTGTGGCATCACAGCTCACAGCAACCTCCAACTCCTGGGCTTAAGCAATTTTCTTACCTCAGCCTCCCGAGTAGCTGGGACTACAGACAGACGCCTGCCACAATGCCTGGCTATTTTTTTGGTTGCACTTGTCATTGTTATTTGGCAGGCCCGGGCTGGATTCGAACCCTGCCAGCTCTGGTGTATGTAGCTGGAGCCTTAGCCGCTGGAGCTACAGGTGCCGAGTCAGGGGACATTTTTTTTTTTTATTGCTGTTTTGATCTTGCTACTCATTATTGGTCTGTTCAAGACTTCTATTTCTTCTTGATTTTTTTTTTTTTTTGTAGAGACAGAGTCTCACTTTATCACCCTCAGTAGAGTGTCATGGCATCACACAGCTCACAGCAACCTCCAACTCCTGGGCTTAGGCCATTCTCTTGCTTCAGCCTCCTGAGTAGCTGGGACTACAGGCACCACCACAACCCCCGGCCATTTTTCTGTTTTGCAGTTCGACCGAGGCCAGGTTTGAACCCACCACCTTTGGTATATGGGGCCGGCGCCCTACTCAATGAGCCACAGGTGCCGTCCTATTTCTTCTTGATTTAAAATTGGGAGGTTGTAAGATTCTTTAAGGCCTTTGATCTGGGTGTGATGCACTTGGCCATTTACTCTTCTGTCAGGGTAAACAAATGTCATTAATTTCTTATTTACTGGCTCAGGGCCTGTGGCTCAACGGGCTAAGTCACCAGCCACGTACCCCTGAGGTGGCGGGTTCGAATCCAGCCCGGGCCGCCAAACAACAACGAGGGCTGCAACCAAAAAATGGCCCGGCGTTGTGGCGGGCGCCGGTAGTCCCAGCTACTTGGGAGGCGGAGGCAGGAGACTCACTTGAGCCCAGGAATTGGAGGTTGCTGTGAGCTGTGATGCCATGGCATTCTATCCAGGGTGACAGCTTGAGGCTCTGTCTCAAAAAAAAAAAAAAGTTCTTATTTACTCTCTTCTGAACCATTCATTTCTTGTTTTCTTTGTATCTTAGATTTAATTTTTTTTTTTTTTGCAGTTTTTGGCCAGGGCTGGGTTTGAACCTGCCACCTCCGGCATTTGGGGCCGGCACCCTACTCCTTTGAGCACCGCCCTGTGTCTTAGATTTAAAGTGGGTCTCCTGTTAGACACTGTTTATGTAACTAACTTTTGCCATTATGCATCATTGGCAAAATGGTGACTTTGAGGCTTGCTAAGAGTGTTTCTATTAAAATAGTCCCATTACTTTTTGGACTGATATGCATCCCGGAAGTTCTAGATATCAGGTACACACACAGGGCCTTTGTGCAAAAACCATTATTCTAGCTCAGCCAACAGTTAAATCGATATATATATCTTATTATTGAGGAGTTTTTTCCCAATTGCATCAGGCTCTTATAAGTTTTATAAATAAATAAAAATGGTTTAGCTTTGGTTCAGAGAGGATTTTCCCCTAGAGCTGATTTTATTATAATATATAGCTTAATATAAAACCTAGCATGCTGAATATAGTTAGTCTTCAAAGTGGATTAGAGTTGTTGTGCTTTGGGCATTTCCGAGGCATTAGTTACAGTACATTGCATTAGTTTTACCAGTTGCTTCTCCTGTAATGAAAGGCATAGAAGATCACCCACTTGAATAGAAGACCAAAGTGCTACCTTGTAACTTCTATTGAGTGTGATGGAGATGATAATTGAATGGCAAAACCACTCCCATTGTAAGGGGGCAATGAAGCATTCTCTAGTTCCTTTAGAAAAGGCAAGTACGGAAATCTGAGATGCTGACAAGCCCGGGAGCTCTATTCATACCAGTGGTAATCATAACGATAGCAATAACGATCCTAATTGTACCAGTTGCTCCCATTTCTCACCTCCCCCCTTCTCTATAGGCCTTAAAATAAACAAACCTGTATCTTAAGCTATTAACTTGACTTTAGTTTTTATCCTTTTGTGTGTGTGAAGGAAGCTGCTGAAATGATGATTGGATTTTATAAATGCAGCCCTTATGGTACTACATAGAAAAGGTGGATTTTTATAGTGCTTTAGGGTGTGTATATGTGTATAATGGGTCCCTGCTACCAGATGTACCTAATTGCCTGATGTGTAACACTACGTTAGTGATGAAAGTGTGCTGCTGCCTCAGCGCCCGTAGATCAATGGTTAGGGCGCTGGCCACATACACAGGGGCTGGTGGGTTCAAACCCGGAGCCAGCTAAATAACAATGACCGCTACAACCAAAAAAGAGCCGGGCATTGTGGAGGGTACCTGCAGTCCCAGCTACTTGGAAGGCTGAGAATCTCTTAAGCCCAAGAGTTTGAGATTGCTGTAAGCTGTGACACCATGGTACTCTACTGAGGGTGACATAGCAGAACTCTGTCTCAAAAACAAACAAGAAAGTGTGAGGCTTTTGCACATGACTGCAGACTTTAAAATGATGCAACTGTGGACTTTTCCTAGGATTTGTTATGTGTAGAGATTACCACGTGCTCTCCTCACGCGTTCTTTCCCCACAACCCTCATGAAGAACTACTAAGCATCAGTGTTTAACACGTGCTTACCAGTGAGTGACTGACCTTGTCTCATTCCACAACACTGAGTTACTTGGGGGATTGCCCCCAAGTCAGGAAACGTCTCTAGGCTTGCCAGGAGACTGTCCTGTTGTCAGTGTTTCCTTTTAATGTGATAAGAATCAGCAACTGTCCTTTGCAAGCATGGCGTCCAGTCCTCTACAAGAAAAAAAGAAAGAAAAGAAAATGGGAAAAATAACTAACTTACTGGGTTGATTTGAATATGAATTGAGATTATACCCAATTTATAGTAAGTGTGTAATAAATGTAGCTAGTCTTACTATGACTGTATTTGGGTATTGGTCTAATTTAAATAAAATTATTGGTAGTGGCATAAAAACAAACATATAAACCAATGGAATAGTAATGGGGAGCACAGATATAAATCTATGCATTTATGGCCAACTCATTTTCTACAAAGATACCAAGAACATACAATAGGGAAAGGTTAGTCTCTTTAATAAACGATGCTGAGAAAAGTGGATCATCATATGCAAAAGAGGCTCAGCGCCTGTAGCTCAAGTGGCTGGGGTGCCAGCCACATACACCAGAGCTGGCAGGTTCGAATCCAGCCCCAGCCTGCCAAACAACAATGACAACTACAACCAAAAAATAGCCGGGCTATTGACGGGCACCTGTAGTCCCAGCTACTTGGGATGCTGAAGCAAGAGAATCGCTTAAGCTTAGGAGTTGGAGGTTGCTGTGAGCTGTGATGTCAGAGCACTCTACCCAGGATGGTAGCTTGAGGCTCTGTCTCCAAAAAAAAATAATAATGATATGCAAAAGATTGAAACAAGACCCCAATTTTTCACCATATTAAAAAAATCAAAATGGATTAAACACTTAGTGTAAGACCTGACACTATGAAACTACTAAAAGAAAATGTTGGAGAAATGCTCTAAGACATTGATCTGAGCACAAATTCTTTTGTGAAAGACCTCAAAAACAGGCAGTCAAAGCAGAAATACACAAATGGGATTACATTAAGCTAAGAAGCTTCTGCATAGCAAAGGAAACAATCAGCAAAGTGGAACCCACAGAAGGGGAGAAAGTATTTGGAAACTGTCTATTTGACAAGGGATTAATAACCAGAATCTATTAGGACTTCAAACAACTCAATAACAAAAAATCCAAATAATCCAACTAAAAACAGGCAAAAGATCTGAGTAGACTTTTTGTTGTTGTTGTTGTAGTTTGGCCAGGGTTGGGTTTGAACCCGCCACCCTTGGTATATGGGGCCAGCGCCCTACCCACTGAGCCACAGGTGCCGCCCCTAAATAGACATTTTTCAAAAGAAGATGTGCAAATGGCCAACAGATATGTGGAAAATGATCACCATCACTAATCACCAGAGAAATGTAAACAAAGCCACAGTGAAGCTGGGTGCAGCCACACTTGCCTATAGACCCAGCTACTAGGGAGGTTGAGGCAGGAGGATCACTTGAGGCCAGGAGTTTGCAACCAGCCAGGCAAAATAGCGAGATTCTGTCTCTAAACACACACATACATATACACACACACATACACAATGAAATATTGTCTCACCCTAGTTAGGATGGCTTTTACCAAAGAGATAGAGCAAGGCATGGGAGCTCGTGCCCAGCCACCTGGGAGGTATAGTGGAAGGATCTCTTGCGCCAAGGAATTTGAGGCTGCAGTAAGCTTATAATTGTGCTACTCCACTCCGTGCGACACAGACCTTGTGCCTAAAATGAAAAAGGGGGATAACAGTTACTGGCAAGGATATAGAGAAAAGAGTGATACCATATACTGTGGTTGAGAATATAAATTAATACAGGCATTATGGAAAACTGTATGGAAGTTCCTCAAAAAAAAAAATACTAAAAATAGAACTACTCTGTGATCCAGAAATTCCACTGCCGGATATACATCCAAATAAAGAAAATTAATATATCAAATAGATAGCTGCACTCCCATGTATATGGCAGCACTGTTTACAATAGTCAAAATATGGAATCAATCTAAGTGCCCATCAATGGATGAATGGATAAAGACAATGTAGTATTCATACCCAATAAAATCTATTCTGCCATAAAAAGAATGAAATTCTGTCATTATTTGCAGCAACATAGATAGAACTGGAGGTCATTATATTAGGTGAAATAGGCCAAGCACAAAAGACAAGTACAACTTGTTCTTACTCATACATAGGAGCTAGAAAAGTGGATCTCGTGAAGGTACTAGATTGATGGTGACCAGAGACCAGGAAGGATGGGCAGAGGAAAATGAAAAGAGGTTGACTAATGGGTACAAATACACAGGGCTGATAGAGAAATAAGACCCATTGTTATATAGATCAATAGGGTGACTATTGTTTACAGTGATCTATTGTGTGTATACAAATATATATATGTATATATATATTTGTATATGCAGAGTCTCACTCTATGGCCCTTGGTAGAGTGACATGGCATCACACAGCTCATAGCAACTTCAAACTCCTGGGCCCAGACGATTCTCTTGCCTCAGCCTCCTGAGTAGAACTACAGGCACCCGCCACAATGCCAAGCTATTTTTTTGTTGCAGTTTGGCCGGGGCCGGGTTTGAACCTGCCACCCTCAGTATATGGGGCCTGCACCCTACCCACTGAGCCACAGGTGCCGCCCCTCATATATATATATATATATATATTTTTTTTTTTTGTTTTGACATATGCTCTATCTCCTAGAGTAGAGTACAGTGATCCTATCATAGCTCACTATTACTTTGAATTCTTGAGTTCAAGTGATCCTCTGGCTTCAGCCTTCCTAGTAGCTAGGAATATAGGCGTGAACCATCGAAGTTGGCTAATTTTTCTAGTGTTTTTTTTTTTTAAGACAGAGTCTCACTATGTCACTCTTAGTAGAGTGCTGTGGAGTCACAGCTCACAGCAACCTCAAACTCTTGGGTTTAAGTGATTCTCTTGCCTCAGCCTCCCAAGTGGTTGGAACTACAGGCACCTGCCACAACACCCGGCTATTTTTTGATTGTAGTTGTCATTGTTGTTTTAGCTAGACCGGGCTGGGTTCAAACCCACCAGCCTTAGTGTATGTGGCTGGCACTGTAACCACTATGCTACAGGTGCCGAGCCAGTTTTTCTAGTTTTTGTAGAGTTTTTGCTATGGTGCCAATAGTGGTCTTGAATTCCTGCCCTCAAGCAATCCTCCTGCTTCAGCCTCCCAAAGTGCTAGGATTATAAGCCTGAGCCACCATGTATGTTTCAAAATAGCTAGAAGAGACTAATTCAAATGTTTATAGAATAAAGAAAAGATAGATATTGAAGGTGATAGATATTCCAGCGTATGCTTATCTGATCCTTACAAACTATATGAATATATTCAATTATCACATGTACCCCCCCAAATGTAAATGTATCATGTATCAATTAGAGTCAATAAATAAAACCATCCTCTCACCCTCAGTGTAGAACCTGTGTACAAAAGTTCTTCTTCCTCACATTTCTCCTAAGAAACAAGCAGAATGCTCCTGAACTAGAGGCTGAACACCCATTATGGTGTTGTACTTTGTGTCACTAAACTGGAAAGCAAAATACTCTGGCCATGCACAGGGTAGGACACGAGAGTGCCCTGTTAGTGAAACAGTAACAGAAAGGTTGAAGTAGTTTAGCTTTTGAAAATACACGATAACTTCTGGCTCGGCGCCTGTGGCTCAACGGGCTAAGGCACCAGCCGTGTACACCTGAGCTGGTGGGTTTGAATCCAGCCACCCGGCCCGCCAAACAACAATGATGGCTGCAACCAAAAAAAAATGGCCGGGCATTGTGGTGGGCGCCAGTAGTCCCAGCTACTTGGGAGGCGGAGGCAGGAGACTCGCTTGAGCCCAGGAATTGGAGGTTGCTGTAAGCTGTGATGCCACGGCACTCTATCCAGGGTGACAACTTGAAGCTCTGTCTCAAAAAAAAAAAAAAAAAGAGAGAAAATACACAATAACTTCTGTAAAACCTAACTGTTCTAAAAATAAAGTTTTTATTTTGTTTATGTATGCAGCAATGTGTTTCAAGACTCAGCCTCTCTTTCATAAGTGATGGTTTAACTTCATCTTTGTTTGTACCACAGTATAAGCAGGGTAACAAAAGTGGCCATCATGTTGACACTTCTTGATCTGTCTTCTCATCTATAAAATGTGGAGGCTGGGTGGTGCCTGTGGCTCAAAGGAGTAAGGCGCTGGCCCCATATACTGGAGGTGGTGGTTTCAAACCCAGCCCCAGCCAAAAACTGCAAAAAAAAAAAAAATGTGGAGGCCAGCTTCCTCTAATGTACTTTTCTTCTTTGGAACTCAAATGGAATAAAAAGACATTTAGGGGGAATTAAATGATGACTTAATGTCAGTCTTTCATCAGGATTGGCAGACATTGTTGTTCTTTTTTTTTTTTTCTAGGACAGAGTCTTACTCTGTTGCCAGAGTGTCATGGCCTCAGCAAGCTCAAACTTCTATACTCAAGCAATCCTCCTGCCTTAGCCTCCTGAATAGCTGGGATTACAGGTGCCCACTACAACACCCAACTAAGTTTTCTATTTTTAGTAGAGATAGAGTCTTGCTCTTGCTCAGGCTGGTCTTGAACTCCTTACGTCAGCCATCCTCTTAGAGTGCTAGGATTATAGGCATGAGCTCCCAGGTCTGACCTGGAAGACATTTTTGTTTGTTTGTTTTGGTTTTTTTTCTTTTTGAGACAGAGTCTCACTTTGTTACCCTTGATAGAGTGCTATGGTGTCCTAGCTCACAGCAACCTCAAACTCTTGGGCTCAAGTGATCTGCTTGCCTTCCTTCCCTGTCCCCTGTCCTCTCCCAGCCTCCAGAGTAACTGCCTGCCACAATACCCAGCTATTCTTTTATTTTAAAGATGGGGTCTTGCTGTTGTTCAGGCTGATCTTGAACTCCTGAGCTCAAGCCATCCACCCACCTCGGCCTCCCAGAGGGCTAGGATTATAGATGTGAGCCACGGCACCTGGCCAGACATTCTTTTTTTTTTGTAGAGACAGAGTCTCACTTTGTCACCCATGGTAGAGTGCTGTGGCATCCACAGCTCACAGCAACCTCCAGCTCCAGGACTTAGGTGATTCTCTTGCCTAAGCCTCCTAAGTAGCTGGGACTACAGGCACCTGCCACAACGCCCGGCTATTGTTTTGTTGCAATTGGGCTGGGGCTGGGTTTGAACCTACCACCCTGGGTTTATGGGACCGGCACTCTACCCACTGAGCCACAGGCGCCGTCCTGGCCAGACATTCTTTAAACAGAAAACCATGGAAAAGGATGCTTATTTTCTGGAGGGTTGAGTACCACCAGAACTTAAGTGTGTCAGGATTCCCCAAGGGGGAGTTGAGAGATTTGCTCATCGTGGGCAGCGCATGTAGTTCAGTGGGTAGGGCGCTGGTCCCATATACTGATGCCATGGTACTTTACTGAGGGTGATAAAGTGAGACTCTGTCTCTAAAATTAAAAAAAAGAGAGAAAGAGAGATTTGCTCATCTGAACATCTTTGCAAGAGAGTCAGATGAAATCCCATCTCTAGGGGATGGTTAAGCTGAGACCCCACCATAAGAGAAGGAGGGTTGGTTAAGCTGCAGTTCAGGGTATATTTTTTTTAAAGTGTTGATAGATAAGCAGCTATTTCCAAGTTCATTCTTGTACCTTCCTTTAATTACTCCCCAAAGATCCATAGTCCAAACACCCTCACCAAGAAGCCTGAGCTTTTAGTTAATCAGGAATGAATGTTCTGGGCAAAGAGCATTAAGGTCCTAGGTTACTGTTCCTGAGACTTCCCTGTGTGATTTGGACTGAGTGTGGCGTGATAATCCAAGGGAAATTGTGACCGCAGTCAGAAGGGCCCCTGGGGAAAGAAGGTGCAGAGCTGAGCACACAATATTCTGCAGCTTTCATCTCTCCAGAAGGGCCTTGCAGTAGAAGAACAGTCTCTGGAGAGTTTGAGGCTGGGAAACTAATTGCACTAGGCACCTTTCAAACCTTCCTGCCTTGTGCCCTGTTTTCTCCCAGCCCTCAGCCATCACTTTTCCATTCCCTGACATTCACTCTGCATAAATGTAAGTGCTCAGCATGGAGCAGGGCGCTGGGTAGCAGACAACAAAGAATGGGTGGTGGGACATGGGACATAAATCCGATCTGATGGAAGTTAGGGTAGGTGGAAAATGCACATCCCTAGTTATGACACAGGGTGGGAAAAGAATGCACTGAGAAGAGGTATTGGTAAGCTTCTTTGAGGGTTTGCGTACTAGCGAAGATTGATTTCAGTAAATATCAAGGACACTCTCAAAAGAGAAGGAAAAGAGAAAACGTCACAAAATAACAGAAGAGCCAGTGCGGGCAGGGTCTGGCTATGGAACCCTGGAAACTTGTTAGGCTCTAGAGCTGTGACTTTCAACCTGTGTGCCACGAACATTTTTAAAGATCATAATTTAAATGTGCTGCAGAAGTTTAGCTATAGGTTCAAGTGTGAGGTGAGATAAAAAAAGGTTGAAAAACACTGGTCTAGAGCCTTAGACCTGGAAGTGACCTCAGGGGCTGTCTGGCCTCAACCTTATAGTGAAACTGTTTTCTACCTCTCACCGTTTTTATTTGGATTAACAAAGTCTGGTCTCAGAAGGGCGTAGGGGAGAGTGTGTGTGAGAGAGAGAAAGGGCAAGGAGGCAGGGCAGTAGCTGAGACTTTCAGTATCTTAGGAGGCCTCTGCCTGAAGGACTTATGGCCCCAATGGCTGTTTTTTGAGTTAAGCCGGGGAGAATTTATTAACATTTGAGATGAAACCTACATCCTGGTTCCAAGGTCCATAGGTGGCAAACTTGCACAGAGTGATATCATGTGAGCTCGTCTTCGAGAAGGGTAACTCTGCTCTGGCAAATTCCATTCAAGCCATTCCTGACTGCGGCCTAGAAACAAGTTAGATCTACCTGTGGAAGCAAATCAGAACTGTAAGACCACAGAGACGCTACTTGTCAGGGTGTTTTAGTGTTTACTACTATTTCAGCTGGGGATGGAAAGCCTCATTTTAAGGACATCAAGTGAGTGGAGCCCCGGACTGACCCATTTATAAGAAGCCAGCAGTTTTTGCTTTCGTGTGTTTAAAGTCCCTGCTTGGAGCCTTGAAGCACCAGGATATACAAATTGTCTGCTGCATTGTCTCAGATCTACAGGTAGACGTCTTCAAAGGTAAGAGAAAATGTGTATTTTACTGAAAGTTGCATAGACTCACAGTGGAGTGGAGAAAACACTGGTCTTGGATTCAGAATTCATGTCAAGTTCATCTCTTACCTGGTGTGGTGGCTCATACCTATAATTCAAGCACTTTGGAAGGCTGAGACAGGGAAGGATCCCTTGAGGCCAGGACTTTGAGACTAGGCTGGGCAACCTAATGAGACTGTGCCTCTACAGAAAATAATTTTAAAAAATTATCTGGGCTTGCTGGTACGTGCCTGGAGTCCCAGCTACTTAGGCGTCTGAGGCAGGAGGATCCCTCGAGCCCAGGAGTTTGAGGTTGTATTAAGTTATGTTTGTGCCTCTGTACTCCAGCCTGGGTGAATAGAGCAAGACCTTGTCTCTGAAAAAAATTTTTTTTCCATGAATGGACTGTGTCCATTTTGCCCCAGCGGAAGGGACTGTGTTCATTTGTTTCCTATGAAGGAACCCATATACCTATATATACCCTGAGACTAAAAGCCTAAAAGGGGAGACAGGGAAAGACTGGGAGAGAAATGGAGAGAGCTTTTTCTCTCCCCACTTGAGTTCTCTCTCTCTACCAGGAGCTTTAGTGTTTTCTGTATTCTTTTCTGCAAATAAATTCTGTCTTACCACTGGAAAAAAAAAAAAAGAAAATGCCATGAAGGCTATGTTAAACAGTTTGATGAAAACATTTCAGATTGTATATGAAACCA
>CAUYON010048863.1:0-14576 GCA_963573935.1 Arctocebus calabarensis
TTTTTTTTTTTTTGAGACAGAGCCTCAAGCTGTCACCCTGGGTAGAGTGCTGTGGCATCACAGCTCACAGCAACCTCCAATTCCTGGGCTCAAGCGAGTCTCTTGCCTCTGCCTCCCAAGTAGCTGGGACTACAGGCACCCGTCACAATGCCCGGCCATTTTTTGTTTACAGCCATTATTGTTGTTTGGCAGGCCCAGGCTGGATGCAAACCCGCCAGCTCACGTGTACGCAGGTGTACGTGGCTGGCGCCTTAGCCCATTGAGCCACAGGCAGTGAGCCTCCCCCTGAGTCTTGATTTGTCCTTGGGTATTAGATACATTTCCTGGAGACAGAAAGGAAATGCATGGTTTATACATTTTATAACCAGTTATCCAGTCAATGTCTTTTCAGTGGAGAATTCAAGCTGTTCACATTTATTGAAAATGGGGAGTTGTGTTCGTTTGTCATGTTGCTGTCTGTGGCCTCGTTTTCCAACTTGGGCCATTGTGGAAGCTCAGCTTTGTCCTTTAGTTTTTGTATGTCTTTGCTTTCATCTATTGTGTTGGTCTGTGTATAGTGCAGGTCTGAGTACTTCCTGCAAAGCTAGTCTTACAGTGGCAAATTTCTTTAATGTTTTCTTTCAGTAAAAGATTTGATTTCTTGGTCATATATGAAACTTAGTTTTGCAGGATATAGAATTCTAGGTTGGCAGTTGTTTTGTTTGTGAAATTGAAGTTGGGGACCCACTTTTTTTCTGGCTTGTAATGCTTCAGCTGGGAAGTCATATGTCACCCTGATGGGTTTGCCCTGGTCAATCATGTTCTGCTTATGCCTAGTGCTTTGCAGAATTTTTTCTCTCATGTTGATTTTTTTACTTTGGTGAGGTTGATTACAATGTATTTCAGAAATGCTTGAATTGAGCCAACCTGGGGTTTGACATACATTTAGTAGGTGTATGTCTGAATCTTTATCAATGCTTGGGGAATTTTCAGTTATAATGTCATCAGCTAGGGTTTGCATACATTGACACTCTCTTCTGCCCCTTTAGGGAAACTTATAATTTATTTGTTTAAATGCTTCATGTAGTCCCATAATTCTCCAAGAGATTGCTCTCCTTTTTTTCTCTTTTTTACTGCCTCTTTAAATGACTGGGTTAGCTTAAGTTATGAGATTATTTTTTCTCTATGGTTTAATCAGTTATTGAAATGATTTACTATGTTTTGAAACTCCCTGAATGACACTATCAGTTCTTTAAGGGCTATTATATTCTTTCTAATTTTGTTAAGGTCCTTGAAGACTTTGTATTATCATTCATTCATTTGTTTGGTCAATTTTGTATTTGCTGTTGGTGGTTTTCCACTTTCCCTTCAATTCTCTTCATCATTTTTGCCTTCCATAATCTGAATTCTTTCTGTAATTTCCACATTTCTTTATTGCTGGGATCTTCTGTGATAGCTGCATTGTGATCTCTTGGGGCAGTTGATCTGTTCTGATTTTTTCATGTTGCCAGTGTTTTTCATTAGTTCCTCTTTACATGTAGTTAATTCTTTTTTATTTCCTTCCCCTACTTAGTTCTCTCACTTCCTCTTTCCCTTTGATCTTCTTTGCCTTTATGCTTTGGAATTGAAATAGCCTTTTGATACAGGGAAGAAAAACAGAAAAGAGGAGAGAAAGAAAAACAAGGAAAAAGAGAGTAATTGTAATGATGTATAAGTTAAAGAAAAAAGGGAAAAAAAGAAAAAGTACACATATGAATTATTATAATCCTCTAGTGTTATGCAAGAGATAATGAAAGGAAGAAAACATAAACAATTTTTCATTGTAATCACTATGAATTTAGATGTCTAGGAGAATTTAAAAAAGAAAAACTTAGCAAGTACACCAGGTGGCATGCCAATATTAGGGGGGGAACCTCCACAGCAGTCTTTTCTGTATGTAGTGGTCAGATGTTTTTTGGCAGGTTGTCATGGAGCTTGGGTCTGCTTTTATTCCAGGAGTGGTAACTGTGCGAGTTGAGGGTAGGGGGCGCTGCAGGCCTGGAGAATACACCAGACATCGTAGAGTGCCACCACCCAGTTCCATCCAGGGAGGGGCTGTATGACTTTCGTTGAGGGGAATGTGCCTCAGTGATTCTAGTACAGGGAGAGTCAAAAGAGGTCCATGTAAAAGGCTGGACCTCCCTGATCTGGACCACAGAACTGTGTTATCAGCCCAAAGAGGCTTTCTGAGATTCGGAGGCAGAACCAAAGCCAGCTACACAGCGTCCCTGGAAACCCAAGCCAAGTTTGCCCCACCCTGCCATGGATTACTACTGACTTCAGTCCTCATCTCTGCTCCACCCTGTAACTCCTGTGACTCACTGATGTGAGGTGGTGAAGCACCAGGCAGCTGCTTTCCTGCTGACCAGAGTCCACACCCAAATCTGCCTGTACACTGCTGGACAGCACTTGTCTGCAATCCCTGGCTCCATTCCCTAGAAGTCACAAACAGTCCTCAGTCTCGCTAGTCGTCTGCAAAAGACACAGCTTTTGTGACCTCTACAATCCTGTGAACCCCAGTTCCTGCTCATTTCACATTACACTTTCACCGAGAGGGACAGGCCCACCCAGAACTCAGCTTCATGGTGGGGAGGGGGTAGGGGAGGTTGAAATGGGTGGGGTGGAGTAGGTTCTCCTGTGCCCTTAATCCCCCAGGGATTCCATGTGCAGGCTCCACCCTGTGTCACTGCACTCCCCTGCATCTGCTTTCCCTCCTGGTTTCCCTCCCCACACTGTCACTCTGTCCCTTTGCAATGCTGTTTTTAGATGAGACAACCCAGATGGAGGCAGCTGGTCACTCCTCACCCCAACCTACTAAGAGCAGCTGGTGAGAACATAAACTGCTATCTTCAGCGTAGCTTCTGAATAACCAGCCAAAACCACCCATGTCACAGCAAGGCCTGGGATAATGTTCTTTTGTTCTGCACTGTTTTGTCATAACATTATTGTGGGGGAAAAAACTGATCCCTGGCCAGGGCTGCTGTCTGTGTGAAGTTTGCACTTTCTCCCTACGTATGATAGATAAAATTGGTTTTATTGTACATTATCTCACTTAAAAGACAAATTTCCAATAACCTATCAATAATGTAATTATATCCCTAGGACTTCCATAACAATAATCCCAGGTCTCATTCCAAAATAGCTTGCTACCTACTTGAGATTCTGTTTTCACACACAGGTTTCTATAATACCACAAAATGTGGGTCTTTCTTCTACAACATTAGCTAGTGTAGAAATGTTCCCTGCTCTTCACAACCACACCAACACCTGCAGCTTTGGGACTTTGTGATGTGGGCTAATCTTACTGGGGTTACATGCTATCTCAGATTGGTTTTGATTTGCATTCTCTAATGATTAAAGACAATGAGTATTTTTTCATGTGATTGTTGGCTATATGTCTGTCATCTTCAGAGAAGTTTCTGTTCAAGTCTATTGCCCACATAGAAAGGGGGTTATTTGCTCTTTTAAAATGTTTAGTTTGAGTTCTCTGTAGATTGTAGTTTCAGGCTTTTGTCAGATTCATAGCATGCAAAAATTTTCTCCCATTTTGAAGACTGTCTATTTGCTGTGGGTGTTGTACCCTTAGCTGTGAAGAACCTTTTTTAGCTTGATTAAATCCCAGTTATTTATTTCTGGTCTTGCTATAACTGCCAGGGGTGGAGGTTCATCCTCATAAAATCTTCTTCTAGGCCAATATCTTCAAGCATTTACCTCACACTCTCTTCTAAAATTTTTATTGTTTAAATTTAATGCTTTTATCCAGTGAGAATCAATTTTTGTCAATGGTGAGAGATGTGTGTCCAGTTTCAGTCTTCTACATGTGGTTAACCAGTTCTCCTAGCAGTATTTATTTAATAGGGATTCTTTTCCCCAGTGCAAATTTTTGTTAGGCTTATCAAAGATCAAATGATGTTATGGGTCTAGGTTCATGTCTAGATTCTCTATTCTATTCCATAGGTCTACATCTCTATTTTTATGCCAGTACCATGCTGTTTTGATCATTACAGACTTGTAGTATAACCTAAAGTATGGCAACATGATGCTTCCAGATTGGTTTTTATTTCTAAGAACTGTATATGCTATTTGGAGTTTTTTTCTGATTCTATATGAATCAAAGTACTATTTATTAAAGTTCTTCAAAGTATGACATTGGTGCTTTGATAGGGATAGCATTAAATCTAGATTGCTTTGTGTAGTATGGACATTTTAACAATGTTCATTCTTCCCAGCCATGAGCATGGTATGTTCTTCTGCTTGTTGACATCTTAGCTATTACCTTTCTCAAGGTTCATTATTCTCCTTTTAGAGACCTTTCACGTCATTTGTTAGATATATCCCCAGGTGTTTCATCTTCATTAGGACTACTGTAAAAGGTATAGAGTCTTTGATTTTATTCTTGGCTCCACTAGTTGGCATATATGAAGGCTACTGATTTGTAGGTATTGATTTTGTATCTGGAGACACTGCTACATTCCTTGATCACTTCAAGAGGTTTGTATTTGAGTCCCTGGGGTTTCCAGGTTAAGATCCTGTCATCTACAGAGAACCAGAGTTTGACCTCCTCTGTCCCCATTTGAATACTGTTGGGAACTCAAATACAAGTATTCAATACTTTTGAATATTTTTGAATACTCTTTCTCTTGCTTGATTGTGATGGCTAGGACTTCCAACACTATGTTGAATAGCTACAGCAAACCCACAGCCAATATCACATTGAACCGTGTAAAACTGAAAGCATTTCCATTCAAATCTGAAACTAGACAAGGATACCCCCGTCACCACTGTTACTCAAGAAATATAATTCTATTTTATAAAGCTTTCTCTCTCTTTTTAGGTTGACAATTTTTATGTCATTCTTTTAAAATGTTTTTTGTTTGTGTTCTTGTTCTGATTTTAACTTTTTAAATGGTCTTGAAATTAATGTGGTTATTGTTTTCTTTTTTGACTTCTGGGTTTTTAGGTTATAATAGGACAAATTTTCCCTATCCGAAGATTAAAAAGAATTTTTTTCAAGTTATCTTCCCTGATTTGATGGTTTTATGCTCCATGCTTAAATTGCTCATCCATTCAGGATATATTTTGCTACAGGATGTGATATGTATGCATATAAGATTTTGTTTTATTTTTCAAATGGCTATCTAGTTATCCTTATATCACCTATTGAATTATGATTCATATGTCAGTATGACCATATCCTAAATTTCTGTTTATAATTTTGTCTAATTTGGGAGTTTCTGTTTTATTTGGTTGCTCTTTCTCTCTTTTCATATGCTGATACCACAGTCTTTCAATAGTGTAAGTTTACCAGTATAAGATCATACCTGACAGAGCAAGAGTCACTTACTGATCTGTTTTTTCATAACTTCTAACTGTACTTGCGTTAGTTCATTCCTGTCTAGATTTTAGAATTAGATTTTCTATTTTTTAATTTTAAAATAGCCTATTATCTACAGTGCGATTTTACTGAATTTATAAATTATTCTTTATAATTTAACTGTTCATTGCAAAAACAATATTTTTCCACTCATCTCATGTGTCCAGAGGTTTTTAAGCATTTTTAAAATTATAATTTATATTTGATGTACCATTGATTGAGAAAACTATTGATGTACGTATATTAATTTTATTGAAACTTGTTTAGTATTGAATAATTGAATTCTTATATTAAATAAAAATATATGTTAGCTTTATCAGCATACTGATAAATCAGCATGCTGATTATCCAATTTAATCAACAAATTTCTTTCATTTTTCTAGTTTCATGGCCTAAAGGTATCAGTGAACATTAAATATTAAACAAAACAAAATACACATTAAACAAAAAGAGTGGTCAGTCTTATTCCTGACTTTTTGACTGCTTCTCCTATGGCATATGGACTAAGTCAGATATATTTTATCAGATTAAAGGACAAGTCCATTTATTGTATTTAGTTTTTTTTGATCAAGGATATTGACCTTTTGAACATCTTTAGTACTATTAAATTTTAAGTATATTATAAAAAATTTCTTAATAGTGAGACATTCATTCATTTTTGGAAGAACTATACCTGCTTATGATTGTATTTGTCTGTATTCCTTTCTTTCTTAGAATGTTTGAAATTATATAAATTATGAAAATGTGTCTATGATTTTTATCTTGTCCTTTTTCCAATCCCTATGAAATTTTAGTATCAATATTATAATTATTTTACATAAAGATATCCCTGTTTTAAAACATACTAAATAATTAATAAAGATAAAATAAAAAGGCAAAATCTGGTAAAATTTCTTTTTAATGGCTTGTGGTAGTTCTCTACTAAAACAGTGTAGTTTTGCTACTCATTTTATGAGACAGAACTTTTAATGTGAGTTGACTTGTCTTGTGAATATAAATGTAGATTTCACTTCTATTAATTCAGATTTTTAAACTTTCCTAGTGCCCTTGCTCCTAGCAAGTAATGTTTTCCAAAAAGATTTCTATACTCTTTTGGGTTTCCAAATTTATTTGCATGATAGCAAGTGTTTTAACAAATCTTTTTGAATGTTTCATTGGGTTTTGATTATTTAAAATATTCCTTGTGTTCTTATTTTTAAATTGTGGTTTATATATTATTATTATTTAAAAGCTTTGACTAATATTTATTACTTATATTTTAATCTTTTATTTCTTTTCTGCTTCCTTTATGTCTTTTTGTGATCTTTGCTCATTTTATTGCTAATTTTCTAATTCTTTGGTCCCCTTAATTCATTTATTTTTAATTAATTTATTAGACGTAAAAGATAAGACAAGAATTTTTTTTGTGATCTTTTTTTAGTTATAGTTTACAGTATAGTTGACAGCATTATTGCATTCTTTTTTAACTTTTCTATAGAAAATTATTAATTCTTGTTTGATTTAGAATGTCATGAAAGAATACATGTGCATTTCAGAAAAAAAAAAGCCTTTTTGCTTTTGTGATTGTTTTAGAAATACTATTTTTTATTTCTTATGTTTGTTTGTTTTGTTTCTGTTTTTACAGATGGAGGTCCTACTGTTTTGCTCAGACTGGTCTCAAACTTGTGAGCTCAAATGATTCTCTTGTTTTAGCCTCCAGAGTAATTGGGACCACTGCTGTGGGCCATCATGCCTGACTTCCATTTTTATTTCTATATTATGTGAAATACTTTTATATTAAGATTTTCTTTGTGGCCTTATATAGGGTTGAATTTTGAAATGTTTTGTAAGCATTTAAAAGAAGATGATTGTGTAATGATGGTATAAATTTTATGTTTAATTATTAAGGTAACAATGGCAAAAATACTTTTTTGTGTTTGGTTTTGTCAGCCCCATATACTGAAGATGGCAGGTTCAAACCCAGCCTTGGTTGAACTGCAAAACAAAAACAAAAAAACAGCCGGGTGTTGTGGCAGGAGCCTGTAGTCCCAGCTACTTGGGAGGAGGAGGCAAGAGAATCACCTAAGCCCAGGAGGTGGAGGTTGCTGTGAGCTGTGTGACTCCACGGCACTCGACCAAGGGCAATAAAGTGAGACTCTGTCTCTACAAAAACAAACAAACTAAAAAAAACTTTACAAAAAATAATTTTAAAAAAAGTGCGTATAAGATAAATGAATATCTTCTGCTAAGCTGGTTTTTCTCACACTCTATGAGCTCCTATAATTCTATTTTATAAAATTTGCAGTTTTCTTTGTTGCTTGAATATGTATAATTATGTTATTATTGTTATCTGATACCTTCTGCATTATATAGCATTCTCATAAAAGGTATTTAATGTGTTTAATGCCCAAATTCCACCTTTGTGCCTTTGCTTGCCTTTAACTTTTCTATTAGGATTGCCCAATATTTTGCTTTCTGAACTGTTTTACTATTTTGTATAATATTTTTCTAAAATACTGTATTTTACTGTGTGATACAGTGCATATAGCTGTATTAAGCATTGTTAAACCAGCAGAAGTTTTCATTTCTGTACTAGGTGACTTGAGTGGGTTCACATTCATTGGCATAATAGCTGCAGCTTACAGCTTGGTAATCCTGCTCACCTGTTGGAGTTCAGTGTTGGAGTCAGATTTGCTGTGGTTCGTACTGTGCCCTTCTGTATGTAAGATGGTTGTATTTTTATTTGAGTAGCTGCCTTCACTCTTGTGTCTTTATGTGACGCACTCAGTTCTTAGCTTCTTAGACACCGTTCTCTTTGTGGGCTCCTTTCATTCGCCAAAATCATGAAGTACAATCATTCTATGTTCATTTGTGTTGAACTCTTCACTGTCCCCTTTCCTGTCTCTCACTGATCCTTCCAGGAATCACAGATCTCATTGAAATCAAGGTGAAAGTGGTATTTGGTATTTTAAGGTAAACCTTTAGGGACAGAAATACTATTTTTTCCAGAATTTTTGGAGACCTGCTGCATGAAAAGCGTCTGTTCTTGTTTCCTCTCAAACATAGCAGCTTGTTGCTTTTATCCATTCGTGGCTTCTTGTTGTTCCTTGGAGATTTGACAATTCTTACCTGCATCTTAATTTTCAGTTATGACCGCCCGGTTTGGTTGAGAATTGACCTTGCAACATTTGCTTTTGTATGATAACCAACAAGACAAAAGGGAAATTCCTTGTTTACGTTACTATCTTATACAAGAAGCATCTGTTCAATGTTACTGTCTTCCTCTGCCACTAAAATGTAGGCTTCATGTGGAAATTCATTTCTGTTTATTATGTTTATTACTGAACATTCAGCTTCCAGAATTGTGCTTGGCAAGTAGCAAGTATCACAAACCTTTTCTTGAATGAATAAATTAATAAATATGAACATTCCTGCCCTGAATTAAGACTTATTTATCTCTGGGTCTCAATGCCAAGGAAATTCAGGAAAGAAAATATTCAATTCAATTCAATTTAACATTATAAAATGCAGACCTGACTTGTTAAATTTTCCTGCTATGGTTGCCTTTCCCTTTGAAATTCTAATCTATCAGATAGTTTAGATTCAACTGGTTGGATTTTTCCTCAGCTATTATTAGAAGACTCCAAATATAGGTGCTATAAACATCCAGGCGCAAACCCTGAGTGGGCACATATTTCCACTTATTTTGGATAATCATCAAATAGTAGAAAGGCTAGATCATATGTCATGTATCAATTTAGTTTTTTGTGTATTGTTTTCTTATTTTTAAAAGATAATTGTAAATTTACATGTAGTTTGCATTTGTTTTTTATTGCTGACGTTGCCAATCATTACAAACTTCCGGGCTTAAAATGTCCCTTGCCTTTTCTGACTTGTAGAGGATTTCCTCCTTCCATACTCGGAATCTCATCACCCTATTCTCTGCTTACTTCATCTTGTCCTCTTCTCTGACTCCGACCCTCCGCCTCCTTCTTAGAAGGGCTCTTGTAAGTCCTTACACTGGGCCAACACAGATAATTCAGGATAATCTTTCTTTCCCTTTCATTCCCTTCTCAAGGTCTTTATCTAAATCATATCTAAAAGTACAATTCTCATGCACAGCTACATATTCACACATGGTTCTAGGGATTAGAACATGACATTATTCAGGGGCAAGGGGGGCATTATTTATTTTACCAGACTCCACTCTCTGGACCCCAAATAGTGACATCTATCCTTCATTCAAAATACATTCATTGC
The DNA here is from genome assembly GCA_963573935.1 of Arctocebus calabarensis. Classification (NCBI taxonomy): domain Eukaryota; kingdom Metazoa; phylum Chordata; class Mammalia; order Primates; family Lorisidae; genus Arctocebus; species Arctocebus calabarensis. Next base: position 9,632 of record CAUYON010048863.1, read on the forward strand.
ATTGCACACAGCATCATCAAAAGGGCTCAACCCATCCTAATGTCAACTCAAAATCCAAAACTTTATTCTACTCGATTCAAAGATCCTATTTCTTACCATTTAAATCATCTAAGTCAGATATTGGTGAGACTCTGAACATAATTCATCCTCAGGAGAAGGATAACATAAGTTCTCCTCTTTGTAAACCTGAGAAATTTAAGAAATGAGCTATTTGTATATTACAGCAAATCTTAACTTAAAGTCTACCTTGTCTGATATTAGTATAGCTAATCCAACTCTCTTTTGGTTACTATTTTAATGGAATATTGTTTTTCCTATTTTTTCATTTTCAGCCTATTTGTGTCTTTGCATCTAAATTGAGTCTCTTATAGATAGCATATAGTTGGATTTGTTTTTCTTTGATTCTGCCAATCTTGGCTTTTTTCTTAGAGAGTTGAATCCATTTACATTTGAAATAATTGCTGATTAGGAAGAAGTGGCTTCTGCCATTTTGCCCTGTGTTTTCCTCCCTCATTTTCACCATTCTTCTTTCCATTTGTGGTTAGATTTTGTAGCAACAAGTTTTCATTCCCTTCTTAACTCCTTCTGTCTGTATTCTATGGTCTGTACTTATTTTCTTATGGTTAGCAAGAAGATTACCTATGGTATCCTAGCTATTGCCATCTAATTTGAATTTCTATCAACTTATCTTCAATTACATACAATAACTTTTCTCCTATTTTCCTGTTTCCCCCTTATGTTATTGTTGTCACAAATCACAATTTTATACTTTGTCCCATCTTTCATTGTCTTTGAAATCCTATTTAAAAAGTTACAAACTAAAATCGCAATAATAGTAGTTTTTATTTTTAGCAATGCATTCACCTTTATTGGAGATCTTTATGTCTTCATATAGCATCAAGTAACTGTTTAGTGTTCCTTCATTTCAACATGAAGGGTCCTCTAGGCATTTTTGAAGGGGAAATCTACTGGTAATTCCTCCTTTAGCTTTTCCTCATCAGACAATGTCTTAATTTTACTCTCATTTTTGAAGGATAGTTTTGCTGGACATAGAATTCTCAGTGGATTGCTCGTTTTTCTTTCAGCACTTTAAATGTAGAATTTCACTGTCTTCTAGTCTCCGAGGTTCCTGCTCATTATCCACTGAATGGAGATGTAAATACATCATCTAAGAATATGTGATAATCTTACTGACAATCCCCTTGCTTGCTGTCAATGTTTCCTCTCCTTTCTTTTCTCCTTGCTTTTAAGGTTTTCTTAGACTTTTGAAGGTTTAAATACAATGTGCCTTACTGTGAGTCTCTTTGAAGTTTTAATATTAGGAGTTTGTTTTGAGCTTCTTGATGTATATTATCCCTCAAATTTTAGATGATTTTAGCTATTTTTCCTTTAAATAATCTTTCTCCTCCCTTTTCTTTCTTGTTTCTCCTTTGAGACTCCATTCATGTGTCTTTTCATCCACTTGATGGTGTTTCACAAGTTGTAGGCTCTGTTCATTTTTTGTAATTCTTCTTTCTGTTTCTCAGGCTTGATGATCTTAACTGTCCTACCTTTAAATTTGGTGACTCTTACTTCTGCCTACTCAAATCTGCTGTTGAAATTCACAAGTGAATTCTTTAAGTCATTGTAATTTTAAGCTCCAGAATTTCTGTTTGATTTCTTTTTATAATTTCTCTTTCTCGTCATTCTCATTTTATTTGTTTACTATTTTCCTGATTTTTTTGATAGCTTTGTTTATGTCTTACCTTAGTTCTTTGAACATATTTAAGATAGTTGTTTCAAAATCTTTGTCTACTAAGTTTGCTGTCTGCTCTTTCTTTAGAATGCTTTCTGTTCATTTATTTTGTTCCTTTACATGAGCCATGTTTTCTTGCTTCTGTGTATGCCTTGTGATTTGATTATTGTTGTTGTTTTAGGCATTTGGCTATATAATGTGGTAAGTCTATAAATCAAGTTCTTCCTCTTCCCAGTTTTTTTCTTTTTTCTTATACTTATTGTTGTTTAAGGCTATAGTAGTTTGTTTAACTTTTTCCAAAGCATTTTTCAAACATCATTTCCTCTCCTAGATGAAAAATCTATTTTAATTTAGCTCATGTTTGCTTAACATTTTGGCAAGGACTTTCTTGAATAATTAAGAGTTGAAACAAACAGAAAATCAAACAGAGCAAGACAGAGAGAAAACCACCACCTACAGCAATCTTTGCAGATTGTGCTAGGGAACTTTTTCATTACTTATGCAGGCCTGCTGTAGGAATTAACTCAATTTGAAAGCTAAAGGTCTCCTTAGGACTCTTAATCCTCAAACACACAACTTGCCTGGGCACAAAAGCAGCTTTGTAAATCTCCCCAAATACATGGCTGCTTTTGAATGACCAAATCTCCTAAAGATTCCCAGCCCATATTCTTGTCCAAACCTTAGGTGATGCATTTACATCTCCATTCACAATCTCTTGGGTGTCTGTAGCATTGTCTTCTCTATTGCAGCTTTTACAAGTAGTGACACCACATTTGCATTCAGCAAGTTACAACAGATGTATAGAATACTATCTGCATTCAGCAAGTTACAACAGAAGTATAGAATACTATCTAATTCATGGTAGTGTATTTTGATCCTCTAGATTGGTGCGCCATGGCACAGGTACATAGTCACAGATGATTCTAGGAATTAGAACATGACATTATTCAGGGGCAGGGGCATTAGATCTTCTAGATTGGTGTACTGTGGCATACTGGTACACTATGAGAAGATCTTATAGAGATCTTTGCGTGTTGTGAAAATTATTAAAAGATCATTAATTAAATTGTCTTAGAAAGAAGTTCAGAACATAGTAGGTTTATTCACTTTTTTACTCTTTGGGGGAGAGGTCAATATAATTTGAGTGTGCCACAAAAGTTGAACTATTGGGTCAAGAGTGCCAAGAGATAGAATAGGTTGAACACTGCTCTAAATGAACCATATTTTCCTGCTTTTTTATATACCTTGTGGTTTGTTTTGTATTTCTGTGGGAAAACAAGAACTTGGAGATGCTTATTCTGACTTTTTTATTTCACTAAAGTAAAATAGTATCTTTAGAAAGTCTACAAGAATGGGTAGAATTTCAGAGAAAATAACTGCAACACATTTATGAAAATTGGAAATTGATGAATAAACAACTTAGTTAGTAGAACCAGTAATTCAGAATCCCCAAAACAGAGAAAAGCAAAATTTGAGAACCTGAGCTTTTGGCATTAATAGAACCTCAGAAAGTGGCTATCCCATAAAGGATTACAGAAAGCAGAGCTCCATTTTGATTTGGTCAACATTTTCCATCTGCTACTCTCTGTATGGCACAGAAAGTTTAAGAGAAGGGAAATGGGGAAGCTTACTCAGGAAATGGAGGAGCATTTAAATTGATGGTTGAAAAGTACTGTATGTGGTCAGCACCCCAGGAATTGCAAAATCAGAAGGACTTTTCCATTTCTGAACATGAAAGACCAGGCATGAGTGGTTGTCAGAGCCTCCAGTAGACATACAAAGAGTCCATCCAAGGGGAATCATTGTCTCTAGTGGAGCAATACAGTTCCCACCAGGCTGTGACTCAGCAACGTGAAAACCAGAGAAGTAACGTACTCACTCAGACCTCCTTTTCCAGTTGAAACTCGTCTATTCCAGTCTTCAGCAAGGCTGACCTAAAGCAGGGGCCAGAGGGCAAGGCATCCAGTTCTTACAGCCCATAAAGATCTGACCTTCTAGGTCCATAAAGAGAGAGGAAAAGGAAGTAAATAGAAAGCACAAACCAGATCTCAAAATTGTATGAAAAACAATTAGTACCAGACATAGCACTTTTTGTGCTTTGTGAAATCTAGCCTCTAAAGTTTCAATCTGGCTCTCATTTGATCTATTTTATTGCCAAAATAAAACTCTCAATAACTTACTCCAGGAAGAATAACAGAGATAATTAGTAGCTATGGATGTTAATCTAGGGTGTAATGTTCTAAACGGGACTTTCTGTGCATCAAGAATACAAATGGTCATTCATTGCAGTGTCCTCATAGAGCACATTTGCTGTCAACATTCAGTAAGCTGTGCTTGCACTGTCTCTATCTGCTAATGGCACGTCACTTCCATCACTCATCAAATCACAAAGAGCATCCAGTTGCATTTCTGGCAGGTCACAGCACTCAACTATCCGGCCAAGGCCATCACACGTTGGTCCCCATATGCTGGAGGAATAATACTTTTCATCTGGTTTGGGTCTCTTTTGAGGAAGAGGCTTTACATGAGCATGATCATAAAGGATGCAATTAAACAATCCATATACTCCAACATTGATGTAATACATAAATGTCTGCTCACTGAACTCATCTTCATCATCAGAGACTATCTGTTCCTTTAATATATTTTTTTGGCAATAATATTAACTGCAAGTGTGAAAGCTGATGCCACATAATACCTGCCTGGCTCAGGTATGATTCTTACTCCAGAGTCTGATGGAAAGTACTTGTCCAATGCTGGGTTGATTACACCAGTGATCTCTTCAAATTTAAGCTTCATCCTCAGATTCAGGAAAGCCGCCACCAATATCAAGCAGGTACATGCTGAAACCAACCTCAGTTCCCATGTCCGAGACACAGCAGACATCAGAGACTGCCTGCACAAAGGTCTCAGGATCAGTACAGCCACTTACTACATGGAAGCTGATATCAATGACATCAATATTTAGCTCTTTTGCCCGTTCCAAAAGAAGTCTGCTGGTTTTGAGTGTGGCACCAAATTTAACACTGAGTCCACAGACTGCTTTGGAATCAACAGTGGCAATCTGCAAAACCAACGTGGTCTTTGGATGGGCTCTGGCAACATTCATCAACTCAACTTCACTGTCAAAAGTCATCATCTGGACCCCATTATTGGCAGCATACTTAATTTAAGACAATTGTTCACAAGGATTTGCATAGATAATCCCCT
>CAUYON010048865.1:0-10669 GCA_963573935.1 Arctocebus calabarensis
TTCATATAGTGATTAAGAAAATGCCATGAAGGCTATCTCTAACAGTATGATCAAAATATTTCTGATTGTATATGAAGTAAGCACATTGTGCCCCATGATTGCACCAATGTACACAATTATGATTTAATAAAATTATTTAAAAAATTAATGTCTAAAATTAAAAGCATCTGACTCAAAAAACGGATTCTGATATTTAGAAATTCTAGTCAATTTGCCAATGAGACCTTTTTTTTTTTTTAATTGAAGCAATGAGTACTGTGGCTATTATTAAATTAATAAATTTGGGAGTATAAAATATAACTTTTTTGATTGAGATCTGTAATTCTAGTAGTAGCCAAAAATCTATTAGGGTTTACTGAAATGAGAAATTAGGCCAAATTATACTATAACTAATTTTAGTTAAGGCTGAGCTAAAGAAAAATGTAGTAAAAGAATTACAAACATATTGATGAGATGTCAAAATTTATTTTCGTTTTCATTTCAAAAACACTTGACATTTAGAAATCCTTCAGTGATCCCTGCTTAACTCTCTTCCAGCTTCCGTTTCCTGGGAAGGAGCAAAGATGAGTAAATTGGCCGAGTCAGGTACCATAACAAGCCCAGCGGCTAAGTTATGCAGCAGTTCCAGACAACTCAAATTGTTTAAAGTCTCTGTATGCTCCTGGAATAAAAGTACCATTTCTAACTAGAGGAGGAAAGAGAATTACTTTCATTCAGGTTTAGCAAAAGTAAATTCTGTGTCTAAAGAAATGGAGAGAGATCTTTTTTTAACTTTAAAAATTTATGTTTTTCTTTTCATTCTTTATTAAATCATAGCTGTGTACATTAATGCATTTATGGGGTACAATGTGCTGATTTGATATACAATGTGGAATGCTTACATCTAACTGATTAACAACCATCTTGTTGCTTATTTGTTGTGGCAAAAACATTCATACTCTTTATTTTCCTCTCTTTTTTTTTTTGTAGAGACAGAATCTCACTTTATCACCCTCGGTAGAGTGCTGTGGGGTCACACAGCTCACAGCAACCTCCAACTCCAGGGCTTAGGCAATAGCTGGGACTACAGATGACCGCCACAACGCCAGGGTTTTTTTGTTGTTGCAATTTTGGCTTTGAACCCGCCACCCTTGGTATATGGGGCTGGCGTCCTACCCACTGAGCCACAGGCACCGCCCTCATACTCTATTCTTCATAGTAAAGCAATGTGTGCATTATACACATTAGGTTGGACACCCCCTTAAAAACCCTTCCTCTTCCCAGCCTCTGCCCCCTTCCTGTTCCCCCCTTCTTTCTGGACTATAGTTAGTTATGTTTTACTATTCCTATGAATGATTATATACTGATATCATAGTAGTTTTGAATACATTGGATATTTTTCCATTCCTGACATACTCTTCTCAAGATACTTTACTAAAAATAATTTACATGAATAACCAGAGTAAATCAACTCTCCCAAGAGAGATCCTTTTCATATTTTTTGTCTCATGAGTTTTCTCCCCCACCCCCAGAAGCAAGGAATCTAGGCATTAAAAAATAAAATGTTCTGCCCCAAACTACCAATTTTTACTTTAATTTACGCAAAGAGCCTGACCTTGTTCGTGTGCATCCATTCTGCACATGTACATGGTACCCGTGGATTCAGACCACCTTTGGAATGAATTTGGCATCAGCTTCTCTTGCACTGGATTACTCAAAGGCTTAGGATTTCACTGGGTAAATTCAGAGAAAAATGAGAAAAGTCCTTTAGCCTGAGGTTTGAGCTAAGCATATTTTAAGCTCAGAGCACGTTAGTGTGTAAGAAACTGCTATTGCACAACCTGCCGCCTTTCAGAGGGAACATCTAGGGCCTGGAATATCCCCTCATGTGGAAGGGGTGGGCTGAAGTGCTTGGACCCAGGTTCCTATAAGGAGAAGCTTTTCCCTGTTCTGGACACACAGTGAACTTCCTTGCACTCACGTATTGCTTGAGGCGGGTGCATCATGGTACCTGGCCAGTCCCACGTGGGAAGGGAACCGTCTACACCTGTGGCTTCAGAAGTAACGTAGTACGCCGCTCTGCAGTAGATATGAGGAGGGAATGCTGGCCACGGGACACTGGTGCACGCGACAGATACAGTGAGGAGAAAGGATGGAGTAAAATCAGCAGCTTTTCTCCTTTCCCAGCATACAGGTAAGGCAGTGGTTCCAACCCCTGCCTTGTGCATTGAGTCCCTGTTAACGCCAAGGAACATGCAGTGTGTCCAAGTGCGTGAGCTCCTGCTTCTGGTGGGCGGCATCTTTAAGATCTTTTCCATTCCCTGCACAATGAGAATCCTCATTTGGAATTCATAGCTTGATTTTCCTGCTCAACATTTCTCAGTTCAGGAGCCTCAACAGGGAGAGTGAATGAGCTCATTCACTATGAAAAGCTGCACCCACTTGCTGATCTGTGATGGGGGTGGGAGGTGGGGGTGATGGGAGCCTGTAGTTGTAACCGTCTGTGGTCACAGCACTCTCAGAATTAGGGCAAAGAGCAATTGGAATCTTATTTTCTTCCTGATTTACCTTATCAAGATAATAGGAAAGATAAATGGACAATGCCAAAATAAGTTTAAAAATATTTCTTCATGAGACATTACCAGGAAATAGAAAATTAAAAGAGTGTTATAAGACACCCAACGATAAAGGACAGGAAAGTCCTCAAGTTGTTAAAAACAAGTACACAGAGAATGTAGCTTTTCTTCCCTTGTAAGTGCATTACAGAAGAGGATAGAAGATGTAATCAGGGGAATAGATTTAACTATGAAACACTAAGAGTGGGTGAAAGTATAAAGTGGGTAACTAAATCTTGAAAATGCTCCAATCAGAGATGTACACACACTGAATATAGGCAAGGTTTATTAGGCAGGAACTCACAAAGTTAGAACAGCAATTGTACTTAAAATTCATTAAAATGTTTAAATATTACACAACAGATGCATACAAATCCAAAATTCCAGAAGGTATTCAAGCAAGGGATAGATATTACTACTCATCTTTGAACAGATTTAACAGCATTACTGAAACTGGCTCCCAGGCAAGTATGCACCACTTGCTCCTGTGTCTTAGGGAAAAGTGGACGTCCCAACACAGGCATTATGATGCAGTGATTCTTGGGTAGTTGCTCCTAAAAATAAGAGTGGGGGAAAGTAGTTAAGAAATGCTCACATGTAACTCTTAACCACTTGCTCAGAGAACTCATGAATGCTCAATTACAAGCAGTGTGAAAAATCAAATTTCTACCCTCTAATGTAACCTAGAGTATTACTCAACTATACCAAATACATACCGCCGATGCTAATCACTTCTCTAAGTAGCATGCCTAAGGACTGGCTAGATCACTGCTTTTCTGAGACCACCATGACACCAAGTAGTTACACCAAATGTCAACTTTGATTTTAGGTGGTTTTCAGATGTCTAGAACACAGCTTCTATTCTTTGTGAAATGTCAACTTCAAGGCCATTGTCTCTCAGCCCAAGTTTTGTGGCATCCTTTTAAAATAAGCTCAGTAGAAAAATCCTTATTAAGAAAGATGGTTTTTCCACAGGCATTAATCTCAGCAAAAGTACTAATTAGTTGTAATTCCTTTGGCTATTCAAACTTCATTTATGCATCTCCCCACTTCTGTTACTTATGCTTTATCTTATATATACATACATACACACACACACACACACACATACACACACACACATATGCTTTCTGCAGGTATTAGTATGAAATTACAGACCTGGTACACATATGGGTTTTCTACGATAATTATTTCATTTTGTCATGGGCTATATTGAACGTGAACAACTTAGTACCTGAGATAAAAGCTAAGGAAAATCACCAGCATAGAAATTATTCATGTTTATGTGCAACTAACAAAGAAACTGCAACTGTAGCCGCGTACAGCCTATGACAGCCACAGGGTGGTCCACAGGGTCGTGTTAAGACTAGGGCAATTTGAGCATATAATAGTAACACAGGGATTTCAGTTATTTCTTTCACTGCAATTACATTTTACAAATTACAGCTAACCATGAAATGATAGACAATCTAAATATTCTCACCTATTAATGCTGCCCACGATCAGGATCGCACGTTTTACTCTGTGAAGGGGCGGAGGATGCTTGCCCTTCATGTGCTGTTTTAGGGCCATCACCCACAAAGTTGACATTATACACATTCATCCCAAAATGCAATACAGATGGGAATTTATGCCTAAAACAAAAGCACTGAATTGAGAATTGTACAGATATTTTGTGGAGAAAAAATATATATGTAATTACATTTATGTTAGTTATAAGTTAGAAAACGCAAAGTAACTGACTTGGGAGGAAAAAAGACAAAACCAAATTTATAATAATCCAAATCAAGTTTCTCACAAATTAAAGTTTATAACATAATCTTGAATAGGTTGCTACTTATTTAGAATTGGCCGCTACTTATTTAGAATTGGCCCTACAGCCTCAAAAGTGAAGTTTTCTACGTGACTGATCGTCAGATGTGGCAATTATCCATGGATGAACAGAACGAGGCTCAGCAACCAGACCAGCTGCAATTAGACCACATGTGCACACACTCCCCTAGATTTGAAATTGAAAATAGAGACCCGTAGATGTGGGGCAAGAGTCTAGCCTGGCAGGAGAGGGAGATAACCCATTCAGAGGTGAAGGAACAGCTGGATTCTATCACCCTGACTATCTCAACCTTTCAACATCCTATTGAGAAAGTAGAATAGTAGGAGTGAACACTCTCTCTGCACATGAGCTAAACGTGGTTTGCCCATCTCTCAAAGCCAATCTGCAAGCAGTTTGAGAATAACTCAGATTCAGTAAAGGGAGTCTAAGATCTCATTTACATTCTCTACATTTCTCAGTGGATTTAGGAAGGTTAATATGCTGTGGCCTATCTGATCTGAGAGAAGGCGAACTGAGCATAGATAAGACATGTAAGACTTTACTTGCATCGTTTGCTATTGAAACAATGGATCCTTTTTCTTGAGAATTTAGTATTAATATTAGCTATCTATAAAGTAGTTGAGATCAAACTGTCTTTCCAAGATTCCCAGTAAGGAGGCCAGCAATAGGTGGGAAATACCTGGGGTCCAATATGATGTTCATGATGGGCCCATTCAGAAAGTCATAAGGTGAAGAATACCAACATTTACATCAGCCATGAATTAGGCATCAGTAGTTAGCCAGGGTGGCCAGAGACAGAGAAATTTCAGTGAAGAGGCATTTTCCCTTTCCATGTCTTAATAGCACCCTTCCAACATCCCCAGGAAATCTATTCTCTCTTCTACCTCTTAAGAACACAAAAAGGGATCACATTTCTATATCCACCCCACAAACTCAGACCCCAGCATAGCTGGCACTAGGGAAAAGGGAAAGAAGAAAACTAAATTACACATGAAATTTAGTGTTCAATTATATTCCATTAGGGCAGCAGAAGTCAAGTGACCAGAAAATGATCTTCCCAAGATGCTGCTAAGTAGTGAGAAAAATTTTACATTGCAGAGTTAGAAACAGAGATTATATCAAAAAGACAAAATGTTTTGCTAATTTGGACTACCTAATATCTGGTTAAAAAATAAACATACAATAGCTAATAACTGCTTAAAAAGTAAACATACCAATACCAACTGCAAAAAGGCAACTGTAGCTCAAAAATCAGAACAGGATTTTGATGTGCTATGTGCAACTTTTACCACCACATTTGCATGTTCATTGCCTTGACTCCACTGCTGTAGCACCACTTTCCCCCCTCAAAACCAAAAGAGACCAATGGCTCAACTTTAATTTTATATCCTTTACCTGCTCAGAAGTTGACAAGTTTGCAAAAGCTGTTTGAAAAACTGGTTGACATTATCCAAATCAGAGGCTAACTCCTGGAAGAAGCTAGGAGGCTTTTAGAAGGACACAGCAGCTACTATGATATTATAGCCATAGAGATTGAGAAAAAATTTGGGGGAAAAAACAGTTTCTCGGATTTTTTTAGAGACAGAGCCTCATTTTGTCACCCTTGGTAGAGTGCCATGGCATCATAGTCAAAGCAACCTCCAGCTTTTGGGTGATTCTCTTGCCTCAGCCTCCTAAGTAGCTGGGACTACAGGTGCTTGCCACAATGCTTGGGTATTTTTGTTGTTGTTGCAGTTTGGCCAGGGCTGGGTTCGAACCTGCCACCCTCAGTATATGGGGCTGGCACCCTACTCACTGAGCCACAGGTACCGCCCACAGTTCCTCAGATTTAAAAGGAAGATACACCAGACGTTTTTCTACCTCTATTCCAGGAAATATGAAGGATTCATACCAGTTTTCAAAAATTTCTCATGACAAGAGAAGCATGTTATTTACAAAGCCAGAGAATACACCATCATCACATTCAAAATTGAAGACTTAGTTCCCCCAGCACCAGGCCTAGAGATAGAGCCTGGTGCTTCATTGCTAGAGCACCCTGGAGAACAAATTGCTGGAGATTTGCAGAAGTTCTGGGTAGAATCTGGGCAAATGCAGTTGCATTGTGGTTCCAATACACTGTGGCTTTGCCATTTGTCAAATCACATAATAGCTACACGCCTCCACTCCTTTATCAAAAAAAATTATAGCACATGCTTTACAAGAGGGTAAGAAAGACTATTTAAGAAAGCTGGTATTACAACCTCTGGGCCACCAGAAATGCTCACTGTTTCTCCTCTGCCATAACTTATTCTTAAGGTCATCTTCTATTGTCTTCAAGTATAATATCGTCTGATCTAACAGCAGCTAACATCAAAAAATACAGGACTTGGGGAAATGCTAAGTTCAGAACTATTTCTTTAATATTGACATATTTAATAATTCATCATTAGCTGTTGTCCAGTTAAGATGTATTTATTCTGATTAGCAGCACTCTCCAAAAGATTTTTCTCTAATAAAGGAAATATCCTAAATCTGTAGTGTGGTCTATGGCCATACCGCCCTGAACGCGCCCAATCTCGTCTAAATCTGTACTGTGCGGTGTGTCACTGCTAGCCACATGCTGCTATTGCATACTTGAAAAATAGCTAGCAAACTAAAATTAAGTTTCAGCTGAATTTAACTTTAATTTACATGTGTTACATGGCTACTATATTAGCACAGGCTTAAATAGGACTGGTGAAGCTTGAAGAATATGGGACTTTTTAAAATGCTAGTTTCAAGTCATTTCTCATCAGCTGTCCCAATTTTGTTTGCTGTCTTCTACACATGAGAGGTATGACAATATAGGGAGAATTATTAAAAACATCCTGAATGGCTGAAAATTATATTGCTAAATTGCAAATGAACTTAGAGTAGTCAAGACAGTATGGTACTGACATTGAATATCCCAGAGAAAATCCAAACTTGCATAGTCATCGATGTAACAGAAGAGTCAGAGCAATCTAAAAGAGAAAGCAAGGTCATTCAAACTTGCATAGTCATCAATGTAACAGCACAGTCACCAATCCAAGAGAGAGGGTAAGATCATTCCATTAACCAGTAATCAGTACCATTACCGATCAATGGTACTGTGTCCACAAAATGTTCCTGTGAAAAGAGAAGGCCCTTGACCTACCCTCACACACCTTAGTTTGAGATATTAAGTTCAGATGTATTATAAACTCAAGGAAATCCAAAACCATAAAGATTTTTGAAGAAAACAGACTTGGAAAATAAACCTCAAAATGAAAGATGTCTGCTCATCAAAAGACACCATTATGATAACAAATGAGCAATCTGGGAACTGGCAGAAAAATACACTTGACAAAGGCCTGAGCTTCAAAATATAAAGAACAGGGTTTTTTTGTTTGTTTGTTTTTGAGACAGAGCCTTAAGTTATCACCCTGAGAGAGTGCTGTGGCATCACAGCTCACAGCAACCTCCAATTCCTGGGCTCAAGCTAGTCTCCTGCCTCCACCTCCCAAGTAGCTGGGACTACAGGCGCCCGCCACAATGCCCGGCCATTTTTTGATTGCAGCCGTCATTGTTGTTTGGTGAGCCCAGGCTGGATTTGAACCCGCCAGCTCAGGTGTATGTGGATGGCGCCTTAGCCCATTGAGCCACAGGCGCAGAGCCTAAAGAACAGTTATAATTCAGTAAGACAAAGGACTCAATAAAAATGAACAAAAGATGCAGCTGGTAAGAACCTTACAAGTGGCCAGTGAGCACTGATCATGAGTCATCAGGAAGATTCAAATTAAATTATGAGACACCACCACACACCTATGACAATGACTAGACTCAAAAGAAGGACCACACCGGGTGGCACCTGTGCCTCAATGGGTAAGACACCAGCCCCATGTACCAAGGGTGGCAGGTTCAAACACAGCTCTGGCCAAAGTGCAACAAAAAAATAGCCAGGCGTTGTGGTGGGTACCTGTAGTCCCAGCTACTCAGGAGGCTGAGGCAAGAGAATCGCCTAAGCCCAGGAGTTGGAGGTTGCTGTGAGCTGTGTGATGCCGCAGCACTCTACCGAGGGCAATAAAGAAAGACTGTTTCTAAAAGAAAAACACACAAAAAGACGGACCACACCAAATGGTGCAATCACTAAGCTCTCATACATTCCTGCTATAAATGAGCCTTATTTGGGAAAATACTTGTCAGTTTTTTACAAAATTAAATCTATGTTTTTCCTATGATCAAATAACCCTACCCTTAGGTATTCACTCAAAGGAAAAAGATACAACTATAAAAAGACCAACCAAAAAGGATGGACACAGATTTGTAACTAACAATGAAAACAGCAAAAGTTTTCATCAAAATAACAAACACACAAGTACAATATCGCTCAGCAACATAAAAAAACTATTGGAATACACAACATAAATGAATCTCAAACATTGTGCTGAATGAAAGCAGCCAGATTCCAAAACCTATGCTATGATTTCTTTTCTACAAAATATTAGAAGACACAAGAGCAGTGTGATGTGACATGCAGGAACCAAGAGGAAAGCCACTTTCTGCAGGGATCATTGTTTCATGTATAGTGACAGGGTTTTGCATTAAAAATAAAGCTGAATTATAGGATTGAATGGCAGATCTATTTTTAGATCTCATACCATCTTAAAAGTGGGGACTGACTCGGTCCCATAATGAACTCGAGAGAAGCAAGTCGGTCTCAAAATGAGGTAAAACCACCACCCAGTTGCCCCCAACTCAACTCTGGCTGCCGCTGGGGGGAAGAGAGCCACAATCCAAAGGAACCAGATCAGTTGAGAAAACTGTTTCTTGGTGGTCTGAGCTTTGAAACTATAGTTGATCGTTTAAGAGAACATTTTGAGAAATAGGGCACACTCACAGAATGTGTGGTCATGAGAGATCCAGGGGTTTTGGTTTTGTGACTTACTCTGGTGTGGAAGAGGTGGATGCAGCAAGGTGTGCTCAACCACTCAAGGTTGGTGGGCAGTTGTGGAACCAAACAGAGCTGTTTCTAGAGGGGAGTCTGTAAAGCGTCATGCCCATCTCACAGTGAAGAAAATTTTTGTTGGTGGTATTAAAGAAGATACAGAAGAATATAATTTAAGAGACTACTTTGAAAAGTATGGGAAGATTGAAACCATAGAAGTTATGGAAGACAGGCAGAGTGGAAAAAGGAGGATTTGCTTTTGTAACTTTTGATGATTATGATACTGTTGATAAAATTGTTGTTCAGAAATACCACACTATTAATGGGCATAACTGTGAAATGAAAAAGGCCTTTTTAAAACAAGAGATGCAGTCTGCTGTATCACAAAAAGGTAGTGGAGGTGGATCTGGCAACTTTATGAGTCGGGGAGGTAAATTTTGGCCGTGGTGGAAACTTTGGTGGAAGAGGAGGATATGGTGGTAGAGGTGGTGGCAGCAGAGGTAGTTATGGAGGAGGTGATGGTGGATACAATGGATTGGGAGGTGATGGTGGGAACTATGGCGGTGGTCCTGATTACAGTAGTAGAGGGGGCTATGGTGGTGGTAGACCAGGTTATGGAAACCAAGGTGGCAGATATGATGATGGAGGAGGATAAGATGGTTACAATGAAGGAGGAAATTTTAGAGGTAACTATGGTGGTGGTGGGAACTATAATGATTTTGGAAATTATAGTGGACAACAGCAATCAAATTATGGACCCACGAAAGGGGGTAGTTTTGGTGGAAGAAGCTTGGGCAGTCCATATAGTGGTGGTTATGGATCTAGTGGTGGAAGTGGTGGGTATGGTAGCAGAAGGTTCTAAAAACAACAGAAAAGGGCTACAGTTCTTAGCAGGAGAGAGAGCGGCGAGTTGTCAGGAAAGCTGCAGGTTATTTTGAGACAGTCGTCCCAAATGCATTAGAGGAACTGTAAAAATCTGCCACAGAAGGAAAGATGATCCTTAGTCAGAAAAGTTACTGCAGCTTAAACAGGAAACCCTTCTTGTTCAGGACTGTCATAGCCACAGTTTGCAAAAAGTGCAGCTATTGATTAATGCAATGTAGTATCAATTAGATGTACATTCCTGAGGTCTTTTATCTGTTGTAGCTTTTTCTTTTCCTTTTCATTACATCAGGAATATTGCCCTGTAAATTGTGGTAGTGGTACCAGGAATAAAAAATTAAGGAATTTTTAACTTTAAAAAAAAAAAAAGAAAAAGCAGGTTAGTAATTAGACGACAAATATGTTGTAAGGACAGAGACTATATCACCTTTATAC